>JAMZAV010005224.1:0-43254 GCA_024449915.1 Sweltsa coloradensis
GTATTTGTTAATGTTGCCGACCCTGCACGATGAGTGTGAAGTGCGACGTCACCGGTATTTCAGCAGCTGTTTTAGTCGCCTATTTTATCACGAGAACATAATAAATGCGAGGAAGATGGGGAAAAACTGCCGATTTCGCTTAAATATCGGGAAGATCAATAGAACTTGCTGTATTTTGCCGTAAAAGTAAAAACAGTCTTATTTTGCTCCATTTTGCCAACGTTTTTTAACGATTGAAGGGTCCAAAATGGTTAATTTATAAACAAAAATGTGTTTCATCACATTCTGGAAAATTTCTCCTAAAAACTATGCGCGTTATTTTGGGGTCTCTAGATATTAGTGATGTAGGCCTACTAGACTTGAAATTAAATAAAAATAAACAATCATCCCACCCTACGAGCTGACTCTCTTGTACAACAAACTGTGACTACCTCTACGCGGAAGGAGACAACGACGGGTCGCGCAAGACATGCAGGTTGCTCACCACACGTTACAACAGCCGCGCTTGTTTTGGGTACCGTTTAGTTGGTGTTCCGCTGCGGCGTAGCTGGGCGGTCGCTCCGCTGCGTCGTCTGCGCCGTAGTGATAGTCCATCAGATACGGGAGGACGGTCATCGAGTGGAACTCGTCGCCATCTAGCGGGGGGATGGGGACGTATTCCAGCGTGCGCGGGAGCTTGCGCGTCACCCACCTGTCAATCAATGTCAAGCCAATAATTTCGACATCACATAAAAAAAAAAAAAAAATTGAAGTCAAAATTCTTTTCAACATAAAAAAATTGAATTGATTGGAAAAAAAAAGAAATAAAAAAATTGAGTTATTTTTTGCATTTTTCTTTTGTTTTTTTATGTAACAATAGGTAATGTTATAATGCAAAAAGTAATATAAATGGTTTGTAGGCTACATGGTATGCCTACCAAAATCGATAAAAATAAATAAAAATAAAATAAAGGTGCAAAATTGATGTCGAATCGAATAATCAATGTCAAGTCCCAACCCTACTAATTAGCATATGCAGTCAGTCAAATTAACTTATTATTACTTATTAGTTATTAATTACTCTTTTCTTGTCTTGCCCATGGCATGTATATTTATTGGCCCAGATTAAAAATATAACTCATGTTCAAAGAAAGTTATTAATGATTAAAAAAATGGAACTCTCACTTAGGCCTACTTATAAGAAAAACAGAAAATAATTTATCATTGGATGAGCGTAGCGAGCAAAGCGAAGATTCCATTTCACTACACTGGAGAAAAAAATCCGGAATGTTTTTTTTTTTTCTTTCTTTCCTTCTTTCTTTTTTTTCTGTATTTTTGTGTGTTTGTCAGCACGATTCCGGCTAAACCGATACTCCGTTTGCGATGAAATTTTATGGAGGCCTTCGAAATCTCTGAACTTAGAACTGCCACGTTTTTTAGCGCAATCAAAAAATTATTTCTCATGAAAATCGCAATTTTACGATTTTTTCGATTTTTTGAAAATTTATTTTCCTTGTAACACCTACATGCTTAATCCGATTTTCATGATTTTTTCACAGAACCTTAATTTTATGAATTAAGATATCCGTGTGAAATTTGAGCGCAATCAAAATATTATTTTTCATGAAAATATAAATTTTGTGGGTTTTTTCTTTTTTTAAACAATTCTTTTACTTATAACACCTACATGCTTTATTTTATTGTAATACTTTTTCACAGAACCTTAATTTTATAAATTTATATATTCGTGTGAAATTTGAGCGCAATCAAATAATTATTTCTTATAAAATCGCAATTTTTCGTTTTTTCAATTTTTTAAAATTCATACGATTAATTAAAAAATTAAAAATTAAAGTTTATTTTTTATCTAATTTAATTTAATTTTAAAAAAATCTTCAACTTAGTACTAATTTTTTCACAGAACAACAGAAAATCCGCATAACACATGGCAGCTCAATGCACCAATTACGCTCATCCAACAACGCGGCGGGACTTAAGCGTTTTCCTAGTAGGTTCCCACACACAGCCACCACCGACTGTGGCTGTGCGTGTTATAGGGTCCCACACACAGCCACCACCGACTGTGGTGCGTGTTATAGGGTCCCACACACAGCCACCACCGACTGTGGTGCGTGTTATAGGGTCCCACACACAGCCACCACCGACTGTGGTGCGTGTTATAGGGTCCCACACACAGCCACCACCGACTGTGGTGCGTGTTATAGGGTCCCACACACAGCCACCACCGACTGTGGTGCGTGTTATTGGATGAGCGTAGCGAGCGTAGCGAGCGAAGCGAAGATTCCATTTCACTACACTGGAGAAAAAAATCCGGAATGTTTTTTTTTTTCTTTCCTTCTTTCTTTTTTTTTTCTGTATTTTTGTGTGTTTGTCAGCACGATTCCGGCTAAACCGATACTCTGTTTGCGATGAAATTTTATGGAGGCCTTCGAAATTTCTGAACTTAGAACTGCCACGTTTTTGAGCGCAATCAAAAAATATTTCTCATGAAAATCGCAATTTTACGATTTTTTTCGATTTTTGAAAATTTATTTTCCTTGTAACACCTACATGCTTAAAATCCGATTTTCATGATTTTTTCACAGAACCTTAATTTTATGAATTAAGATATCCGTGTGAAATTTGAGCGCAATCAAAAAATATTTTTCATGAAAATATAAATTTTGTGGGTTTTTTCTTTTTTTAAACAATTCTTTTACTTATAACACCTACATGCTTTAATTTTTTGTAATACTTTTTTCACAGAACCTTAATTGTATAAAGTTAGATATTCGGGTGAAATTTGAGCGCAATCAAATAATTATTTCTTATAAAAATCGCAATTTTTTGTTTTTTCAATTTTTTAAAATTCATACGATTAATTAAAAAAATTAAAAATTAAAGTTTATTTTTTATCTAATTTAATTTAATTTAAAAAAATCTTCAACTTAGTACTAATTTTTTCACAGAACAACAGAAAATCCGCATAACACATGGCAGCTCAATGCACCAATTACGCTCATCCAACAACGCGGCCGGACTTAAGCGTTTTCCTAGTTTAAAAAAATTACAAAATCAATGCAATTTTTCTTTTGTTGGACTAGGCCTATAGACTTTGACATTTTGACTTTAGTATTTTAATTAAACACAAATTTTGTCTTTCTTTTAAATTTGTAGCGATTTGCTCTAGGCTACTCATTGCACTGATCTGTTGTTCTCAACACTCTGTAGGGTTGTGCAAACCTGGATTTTTTAATTTCGAACCGAACCTCGAACCTGCATTTATAAGGTTCGCGAACCTCGAACCGAACCTTTTTTTTTAAAGGGGAAGGGATTCACATGGGCACTGAAGAAAAACTGATCATTCATCCAAATCTAGGCGGCCTAGGTTCCCTGGCTTATCTCGCACAATAATAATTGGATGAGCGTAGCGAAGATTCCATTTCACTACACTGGAGAAAAAAATCCGGAATGTTTTTTTTTCCTTCTTTCTTTTTTTTCCTGTATTTTTGTGTGTTTGTCAGCACGATTCCGGCTAAACCGATACTCCGTTTGCGATGAAATTTTATGGAGGCCTTCGAAATCTCTGAACTTAGAACTGCCACGTTTTTGAGCGCAATCAAAAAATTATTTCTCATAAAAATCGCAATTTTACGATTTTTTTCGATTTTTTGAAAATTTATTTTTCTTATAACACCTACATGCTTAATCGGATTTTTATGATTTTTTCACAGAACCTTAATTTTATGAATTAAGATATCCGTGTGAAATTTGAGCGCAATCGAAAAATTATTTTTCATGAAAATAGAAATTTTGTTGTTTTTTTCTTTTTTTTTCAATTTTTTTTACTTATTACACCTACATGCTTTATTCTATTGTAATAATTTTTTCACAGAACCTTAATTTTATGAATTTATATATTCGTGTGAAATTTGAGCGCAATCGAATAATTATTTCTTATAAAAATCGCTATTTTTCTATTTAAAAAAAAAATTAGTGCGACTAATTAAAAAAATTACAAATTTAAGTTTATTTTTAATTTAATTTAATTTAATTTTTTAAAGTAATAATTTTTTCACAGAACAACAGAAAATCCGCATAACACATGGCAGCTCAATGCACCAATTACGCTCATCCAACAACGCGGCGGGACTTAAGCGTTTTCCTAGTATTACAAGTATCAAATACAGCGCATTCTTGTCATAAATGTCCAGGGATTCTTCTGATGTATTTTTAATCATGTGGGGAAAACGTTTTAGGGGTAGGGTAGGGCCTAGCCTAGGCTTAGCCTAACCATCTTCAGACGAAAAATCATAATAAGATCGATCAAATTAAGCGGCAATGCAACTTTCATAGCCAAACCTGAAGACAACACATCAAAATCAACATTAATAATGGTTTCTTATGAGCTTAAACTGTTGAAAAAACACGCGTCTTGGTTAGGTCGCCCTAGCCCTAGGGCTGGGCCTAGGCCTAGGTAGGCTTACGGGATACTACATTCGGACCGTCATCACTTCCCGATGAAAAATCATTACAAGATTGATGAAATCATAGAGAAATAACGATGAAATAAAGCGGCAATGTCACTTTCATAGCCAAACCTGAAGACAAAATCGACATTATTACCGGAGCCTAGGGCTAGGCCTAGGCCCTAGGCCTAGCTCGGACTGCTTACATTTGGACCGTTACTTTCCGATGAAAATTGAAAACTCATTAGTAGATCGATAAAAATTACACGTTGATGCCATTATAATCTTTTTCGCTTGAAGAAAATCCACCAGCATCAACATTAAATAACTATTTCTTGCTATCTCGAGTGTCCAGAATATTTACGTGTCAAAAAAAATCCGCCATTTTAAGATTTTGCAAGTTGCATATGCACTGCTTACAGCGCTAATTCGACTTTCGATTATCGAACGGCGACCGCGGTAGACTTGTATCGATCAGTCGATGCTGTAGGCGTCGCTCGGGAAGGCGTGGCTTTCCGTAAGCAGAAATTTCAAAGGTTCGGTTTGACTTTCAAAATAATTTTTGAACTGAACCGAACCGGATTTAAGGTTCGGTTCGTCTTTTCGAACGGTTCGCACAACCCTAATACTCTGCCTACTCACGCGTTGTGTTTGATCTCTGCCTACTCACGCGTTGTGTTTGATCTCTGCCTACTCACGCGTTGTGTTTGATCTCTGCCTACTCACGCGTTGTGTTTGATCTCTGCCTACTCACGCGTTGTGTTTGATCTCTGCCTACTCACGCGTTGTGTTTGATCTCTGCCTACCCACGCGTTGTGTTTGATCTCTGCCTACTCACGCGTTGTGTTTGATCTGCTGCAGAGAGAACCTCTGATCGGGGTCCTTCTCCAGCATCCCCTCCACCAGAGAGCGGAGCGGGTCAACGATCTCCGGCGGGATGACGTACTCTCCACGACCGATGTTCTCAAACAGTTTGTAGATGTTGTTCCCCTCGAAGGGATACAGACCCGTCGTGATGTTGTACCTGAAACATTGGATGTTTTAAAGTTTACCTACTTGTAGAATTTTTAAAAAATTTAAATTTTGACTTATGCGGATGGGGGGTCGGGGTATTAGCACAGAAATGCCTTAGCACAGAAACGCCGTTACACCGAAAATTGAATTGATATTTTGTCTAAGTTATTTGAGCAGTATGGGTCTTTACACCGAATCGCCGTAGCACCAAATTGCGGCTACGCAGAAAATTCGGCATAAACGACAGTATGTGCCTTTAGACCGAATTACAGTATATGTCTTTAGACCAAAATTCTGTATAACGGCCCATCCGGATGGGCTGAGCAACTGATCGTGAGCTTGACTCGAATGGAATGAATTTGAGATAGGTTCCAGAGTATGTTATTGATGACGTTAATGGCAGGCCTACTGATGAGAAATTAAGTTTTATTTCATAAGAACACAAAGATAGGAAGACCGTTCTGTCTAGCTACTCGCTAGCGTTGGGGGGTGGGGGGTCGACGACAATATGGGATGTCACGAGCGTCGGGCGAGTATGAGTGGCGTCACTATCAAGTGCTGTATTATCATCAAGGTCATGTGACAGTGCCAGTGGATATAGCTACGACCTCTGATTCACATTTATCACCAAGACATTATACCAGCTAGGGATTACTGCTGTGGTTATCTATGGTACTGTACTGTAGCCAAATATTATTGTCATTGTCTAGACGAGACTACGTGCTTCTGTCCCAGCCAAGATCTTTATGTAATCCAGCCGCAAGGGCCTACATTAGGCTCCTTAGTACTTTATAAACGTGTGTTTATAATAACTGAATGGGACATCATGCGCTAGAGAGGAGAGGACTTACAAAGTGACACCGCTGCTCCAAATGTCGACCTTGAAGCCGGCAAACTGGTCGTGTCCGTTGGCGATCTCAGGCGGCTGGAAGGCGGGCGTTCCCTGGCCACTGAGTAGCGTGTCGTCCTCTGTGTACTGGTCCAGGGCCTGCAACAGGTAGAGTAGTTTACTAGTGTATTCACCATTCAACATGTACAGCCTGGATCATACGTAAATCAAGAGGTCTGGAAGATACCTCTTTTACCGACATCGCGTGGTCAGCTCTCTGTGCCATGATTTATATCGCCCTGTGAACTGCAACGATCGACGTAAATAAGAAACATGGCTGCTAATGTCAAAGGAAAATTCACTATTCACCAGAGGAACTATCAAGCCTAGAAAAAAATATAACATGGAATGTAAAGAGAGCATTATATCGATTCCTAGGCCTAGGCATAGCATTATGACTATGCCTTAGTTCTTACCTTTACGTTAGTTTCCAATTAATTTCGAATATTCTATCTTAGCTGTCAAGTTTTAGTTGCAAACCACCAAAGTTTGTTTTATGCTTTTGTTTTGATAAAATTGTATTTTTCGTCTAACTGCGTTCTAGATATTGACTATTTTGTTGACCAAGAGTCTTTCAAAGCCTCCTAAATAATATTAATAACATCAAATAGTCTAGGGGGCTTCCATCGATCAATAATGCAGTTCACAATGTGATACAAATCACGTGCACAGAGAGTTGACCAAGGGATGTCGGCAAAAGAGGTATCTTCCAGACCTCTTGATTTACATATGACCCCGGCTATAGGCCCTACACTATAGGCCTACACATATTTATGGAAATCAATCTAGAAATTACAAAATTTATCTCAGCGGGGCATCGAACCCTGGCCTCCTAATTACCGGTCGGGTACTCACAGAGTTCCTTTGTGTGCAAGATCCACGCTGAGCTAGCATGGATAGAGTTGACAAAGTTGTTATGTTGGGAAAACAATTTCGAGCCATCTGCATTCTTTCGTTTGAGGCCACTATTGGTGGGCAACCTTTGAGTTACGCTGTGGAACATGGAATTACAAGCTGAACCGACATAATAATAAACTATTTAAGTAAAATCTATCTATCTACAATGTACCTCGGCAACTCCGAAGTCGGATATCTTGAGTGTGCCGTCCAGTGTGAGCAGCAGGTTCCCAGGCTTGATGTCCTTGTGGATGACGCCCATGCTGTGCAAGTACTCCAGGCCGTGGATCAGCTGGCAGAAGTAGCCGTGGGCCTGCCACAGCGGGAACTTCTTGTGAGGGGTGCTGTCCAGCATGTCCTGCAGACCCCCCCAGCGTACTCGAGGACCATGTACATTTCTGCTTCTCCTCGTTATACATCACGTCGATCAGGCAGATCCTTTTTTAGCTTCAACTTTCGTGAAGTTGGTTTTCTCGGAAAAAGGTAAACACACGGCTAGAATTAGTCTAAAAACGTTATTATTTTTTGATTTGTTTTTGTATTTATTTTTTGTGCCATTTAAAATTTTGTTTTACAATTACGTAGAAGATCGTGTGAACATGTCAAAAATTCAAAAAATTAAGAAAAAATTAAATCTAATCCTCATTTTTTACAGTTAAAAAGTCATCTATGTCATAAAATTTTTTTCAATTAAAAAATTCTCCAGCCCAGTTTAAACAATTTGGTATCAGTTGCTTAGATTACTTGGCAGTTTTTTATAAAATTTGGCACGGCATAATTTGGTCCTTTTTCATAGAGAGTGAGTTGGGGGGCACTTTATAATACCCTGCTTCCGCCGGTTTTGTGGCTGTGAGTATCAAAATTCCTCAATCTATCGGTCTATACTGTTTCAGATACAAGATGGGTTTTAAAGTATAAAACAGGTAGTGTCTTATTTTACAGTTCCTGAAAATTCCTCTACTGACTCCCCTTTTTTATTTACAGACCCGGATTGTTTTTTTTGAAGTACAAACAACCTTTTGCATGTTTTTTTTGAACTACCCCCCATAAAAAAAATACCATAATTTAAGTGTGATGCTTTTAAAGAGTGTAAAGGATAGCTTTTATTTCCCGAGTTTCGGTATATTTTGAGCTTCGCGTACATAAAGATATGCAATTTTTTTAGCAAATGATCGACATGCTCATTCCGGGTTTAGACGATGTCCAACATACCCCAAGAAAAACCTCGACATTTATTGATTACACTCTCCCTTCCAAATTTCAAAGAGGGAAAGTCTTGTTCTGTGGCTCCCGGGTTTTAAAGTCATGAACTTTGTTTTACTAACTTTAAGCCCGGTTAAAGGTCTAAAACCATTGCGCAATCTCTTTAAATACAACAAACCATCTATTCCCAGTTCCCTAATATTTTATCCCCCGCAACACGCGTAGAATCATCCGCATACAGCCGATATTTCCGCCGAAGCTGATTTTGGCGGTCATTTATTTGGACTTGAAAAAACCTGGCCCTAATATAGACCCTTTGTGGAACCCCTGATTAAATTTCCCCACAAATTTGACGAAACCTTTTTTTTTTTCTTTGCATGGGCACAACATATGTTTCCCCCCCTTTTTTAAGTTGATTTAAACCCCCTTGGGGGCAACCCTCGAATGCCATAAGGTAAAATTTGCTGAAAAGAATACCCTTTTAACCAGTCAAAAGCCTGCTTGATCCCTAAATATTGTAAGCACGTGATTACTCTTGTTTAAATTTCTAAAAAATTGGTCTATTTTGAAACCAATTGCCGTTTCCCTAGACCGACCCTTCCTAAAACCGGGTTTTTTCTTTAACAAATAAGGTTTTTTCCATGAACTTAGTAATTCTGTCATTCATTGCCCATTTCAAAAAACCTTTGAGAAAACATTTAGATTTTATATTGGCCATAATTTCTTATTACGATCGTTCCCCTCCTTTATAAATAGGATGACTTTGGGCCCCTTTAGGTTATTTGGGAAGATTCCAGCATCAAAGATTTATTAAAAAGATAAGTAAAGGGGTTTTTCTAGAGGCCGGCAAGTGTTTAATTAAATTATTTATAGTCCGTCCGGGCCCTTTCGAGTGCTTGTTTTTTAGACGATTTTTAAAAATTAAGAACCTGCAGTAGTTACTTTTCTAAGAGAAAGCTAATCCAGAATCTGGAATGGGTTTTTAAAAAGTCCCCCCTAATGCCTTTGAAACTAATAACCCCTGTGCTGCTTCCCCCAAAAATTTATAAAAACACCAACGACCCTTTTTGGATCGTTTTTTATGTGGCCCTCGGGTTTTTAAATTTAACTTTTATTACGGAGTTTTTTGGGTTTTTTTATTTCTTTTTGCTATTAACCACGCTCCATATAGTTTTACTTTTATATTCGAATTTTAAACAGGTTTCCCCTGATTGGCTTTTGCTTTCTTTTAAATTTGGGCCCTATACACTTTTTTTTTGTGTGGAGTCCTCTCTAAGTTCAAGCGGGGTAAATTTTAATTTGGTCGCAAGCGCGCGTACTTTATTTTGAGTGCGGCCATTGTGGAGTGATCCCCTTTTTAATAATCTTTTTTGAGTGCCTTTTGTACCCAGTCGCTTCTTTGGGGAAACAAACCCGCCATGTATAGACACAGTGTGTAAAAGGCTTCATACTTGAATTAATGTATTTGCATGATACATTCTCACCCCCCTTTTTCTTGATAGCCTGTAAGAGTTTAGCAACACTTCTAGCATTCATAATCCCGAACCAAATAATTTGAGCCTGTTTTCCCCCTTTCACTAAGCTTAGAGGGTTGGGGTATATCTTTTAATGCTTGTGCATCATGATCGAGATTTCTGATATATTTTAAAGGGTTTTGTAAAGTCTTTTCTTATATTATTATTATGTTGTCAATTCGGTTTTAACTGTATTGCCCCAAGTGATACAGGTTTTGTTGGAGATTAATCGTTTAAAGCGAGGCCAAAACTGCTAAGTATTTCTTTTTTAATTTTTTTTTATCCCTTCCCTCTTTTGTACGTCTATATTTATATCCCACAGATTCTAGGGGTTTATTTTCAAGTGTTATTCAAGGATTTAACAAGGTTTAGAAGAATACATCTAAGTCTCCATTGGTTTTGGGCTAAGACTGCAATAAACACTGGTACTGGGGTCTATACTATCTTGCTATTGCAAAATCAAAGGCTTCTTACCGAGTATTTAATTTGGGGCATTTCCCTGAACTTTCAGTTTTTAATTTTCAACAGATAAAATACCCCCCCCCCTCTGTGTACTTACAGTAGCTGGCTATGTTCGAATAACCCGGGAGTTAAACACTAACATTTCATCCTTTGTCAAACCTGCTCGGAAAAAAAAGATTAATCTGTTTTATCTCCGATGAAATATTCAAGTTTAGCGGGTTTTTTTAGCGCACATTTGGGGTTCTGATGGACTATTTTTAAGACGTATTGCACTTCATCTTTTTTTTTATTTTTTTTTGTAGGGTTGTTTGTTCAGTGTTTGCAGTATCATTAAGACTTTTTGTAATACTTTTTTCGGTCTATCCTTACCAGGAAAAATTCAATAATCTGCCCTCTATTTCCTCCTCATCCCCCTTGGGGATTCGAACAATACGACACGGGAGATTTTTAAAATATCCTCTACTGTTATGTTGCTATCGACACCATGTCAGAGCAGGCTAATTTTTTGCCCTCACCCCCAAAAAGGGTTTATCATTTTCCCCTGTTTTAGTGGTTTTATAACCTATGCTCTAAAGAAGGCCCCAACCCAAAATCCCCCTAGCCATTTTGGGATGAAGTCCGTCTCGTTTAAAGTCTCTCCCCCCAAAGGGGAACTTTTTGGGGGCCCACAAAATTAATTAGGCATCACACTCCATTTAAATTTTTATATGATTCTTTTTATATGACTATCTTAAAACCTATTCTACAAACACTCCACTGAAGATCAATGGGGAAGAAGGGGTACCTTTTACACTGATTAGAAGACATAAACTTCTCCCATCAGATGATCTGGTGGGGGCGAACTTTTTAGGTCATTGGCCCCAAATGGACAAAAAAAATTTAGAAAAGCCTTCTACATGGTCACTCATGTGCCACCCAAAAGGGACTGCGAGCATATAAAGTTTTCAAATCGGTGTAGACTACAGCCCTGCAAAAATTTCCCAAAATTTTTCATAACATAATATGGGTGTGAAAAAACATAAAAAAAACCCATAAACCATAGGCTCTAGGTAATCAAAAAAAAATTTAAAAGAACTGGAAGAGCAAGTTGCAATTAGGTACCCAATAGTGACACTCCCCCGGTACCCTCACATTGAAAAATTTGGGCCCTAGGGGCCCCTTTTTTAAAATTTTAACGCAACTTTGGGAGGAAGTTTGACACAGTACAAAAAAAAAATTATGTGGTGAGCTGATAGTTTTGGAAACTCTAGTGTGCACATTAAAATTTTTTTGGTTCTGGCAACGCTTATCCCCTAAAAGCCTGGGGGCAGGTGTAAAAGTAGGGGGCCATTAGGTAATTAAATGATTGTGAGTTGTGACTGTTAGTGACTAAAAAGCTAGAGTCGTAACGGCCTATGCTGAGGTCTAGGGAAAAAAAATTTTCCCTCCGCATGTAGACTTTGCCAACATGCTAGGCAGGGGCCCCCGCAGCTCGAGCGAAGTAAGTCCCCTACAGAAATCGGAGAAAACTTCGTACCCCCCTAGGGAAAACCCGGTGTCATTTAAATTAGAACCGGGAAATATTTTAACATAAGATACATTGTACAAGCATTCGTTTGTAGGTTTCGGATTAATATTATTATACATACAAATAACTTTTTTTCGAGTGTAAAAAAAATGAATATGTCATATTTTTTTTGTTTTATATTTTAACATAAAATATAATTATTTATATTTGAAACTTCAAAAATTTTTAAATTCTCAAACTGTCAGGTAATAATTTATTTTTGCAGCGCAGGTATTGTTCTGGGAAGGGCCATGTTTATAAGGAAGGTATTAAAGGAAAATATACTGGGAAGCTTCGAAAACGCTTTTCAGGCGCGTTGGGGACGAGCGTAATTTTTTTAACGAAAAAAGCGAAAATTGCGATTTTCATGAAAAATTTTTTTGATTGCGCTAAAATTTCACCCATATTTTAATTTAAAAAATAAAGGTTCTGTTAAAACTTAAATCGGATAAAAGTGTAGGTGTTATAATCAAAAAAATGAAAAAATAAAAAAATAAAAAAACGTAAAATTGCATTTTCATAAAAAAAATTTTTTTTAAATGCGCTCAAAGTTCAACGAAAATATTAATTATGAAATTTAAGGGTTTCTGTAAAAAAATCATTACAATTGGATAAAGCTGTAGGTGTTTATAAGTCGAAGAAATTTTAAAAAAAAAAAAAAAACACTTTTAAATTTGCGATTTCAGAAAAAAAATTTTTTAAAATTGCGCGTTCTGCTGCGCGTTCAAAACTGAACGTGCAATGAAAAACTTTATTCCTTGATACTGCCAATTTGAAACTTGAATCATGGTACACCAAATATGAACAACACGGGCAAATTACAAATAAATAGAACTGTCAACGTCCTCGCACCGGGTCCCGGAACTTTAAAACATTATTGGGTTTCATTTTAGGGTTTGGAAAAGTTTTGTTTCTGATCATAAACCCCGTGAACCAAACGTTTAAAATTAATATCATGCTGTCCCCGACAAACTCAATCTCTTAAAACTCCACTATCCAGACTTAAGTCCTGTTATGGGTTAAATAACAAGTAAAATTTTTTTTTATCTATATTTCGTAATTTTTGGAAAATTTTTACTTAAACTAAAAGCATATTGTATTTCAATTTTATGATCGCCTCCACCCTGGCGCGAGTTTGCATGTGATTTACAATTTCTTACCCCGTCTGGGCCCGGTGTAGAATTGCCTAGAGCAGGGCCCCTTGCTAATCGTACAAGTCGTTAAAGAAAAGAAGTCCACCTCGCAAACATCATAGTAAGACCCAAAAAAAAAATCACAAAATTTTTTATTTTTGAAATTTTTAAAAAAATTTTTATTAAAGTTTTTTCAAAAATCAAATTGACGGGTTTAAGTTTAAAAGGCAAAGCAAATTGCGTATCGATCAAAATAAATAAATCAACATTTAAAAAATTGTCTTTTTCCGAGCTTGGTAAATTTCCAAAATACCCGTTGGTGGGCATTCCAGGAAAAATCCCTCGCTTCCGCGAAAAACCCTGGTTTCACGAGCTCATCCATCAGTCTTCAAATTGTGGGGGAGGGGATTTTTGGGCGAGCTTTCCCAACCTCGTCAGCCCAATTTAGGAATCTATTATTATCATTTTGTTTTGTCTTCACCAGCAGGTTCGGAAAGGCCTCAATTTGCACACATGTTGTGCCACTTTCAAAAATATTCATGAAATTTCATATTTTTTATCTATATTTAATTACAAGAAAAAAGTACCCACAACGTAGTTTACTGAAATTTTCACTGTTTTTATTACGTTTTATTTTTTATAATATGATTTTAAATTTTTTATCTTTTACCTAAATGAAAAAATGGCAGCAATGCTGTATTGAGTAAAGGGAAATAAATAAAAAAAGAAGATAAAAAAGTTTTTTTATAAGGTAGGACATAAAGGGTAGCGAATAGTAAATTAATAATCAAATTTTAGCAGAGAAACGACCCGTCAAATTATCACAGCTTATCTCAGAATAGAATATGAGGAGACTATTCCAATTAAAAATAGGGATATTGACAGATTGTTAGAAAAAAGAAAAATTTAGACAATACCCTACTGGGGTTTAAATGGGCCAAAAACTTCAACATTGCAATTTACATTGTTTGTATTTTCTTTTTTTTGTGCAATTTTTTTAAAAAACAAAAATTATTGTCTTCTGAGAATGGATTTGTTTCACATAAAAAACGTACTTTTGTGAGGCCCAGGATTTGGTTGGCATAAAAATCTGGCATTTCATCGGTTTCACAGACAAGGAAAGGGAAAATTCTCGGAACACTCGCAAGCCGGAGCGGAAGAAATTTAAAAAAAGGGGCTTGCTCGGGTACGGGGACAAGTATTAAGCCGGGGTCCAATAAATTTACAAAAAACTTACTGTCTGTGCATCGTTTTTATTCAAATCTAACGATTATTTTTTTTTTGGGGGATTGGACGGTTTGGATTTTGCGGGCAATCTATATTATGCTGTCAACAGAAGAGTTTTTTTTTCGTGTACAAAAAGAATCAAAACCCAGAAAAAAAAATACGTTTGCAATAAAATTTTCGCAAATTATTTATATATTTCACTGTAACGATTTTTTTTAGAATGAGCTGACCTTTTTCCCCCGAGCATAACCTTTTTTTAATAAAGGGCATAAACAAAGAAAAGAGGTCTGGCTCAATAAAAATATTTTTTTGAACAAAAAAATCGCGAAAAAATTAAATTTTAAAAAATATATAAACATAACTCACTAAATACCCAAATAATACTATGTTTTTAATTTTAAGAACATTTTTAAATATTTAATTGAATATATTCCCCGGGGATTATGTGTGCAGGGCAGTGCGTATAGGAAGATGGGTTTGGTGAGGGTACCCCCCCCCCCCCCCCTTTTTCCCGGTACCCCCCACGTCACCAAACCCCAGAGTAATCACAACGATACACAAAACTGGAAAATAATTATCAGTCGAAACTGTTTTTGTATTGGAAAAAAAAGTTTAAAAGTTTTTTGGATTAAGGACGCGTCAAAAACCCTTAGGTCATAATGCACCCCTCTGCCTAATAAGGGGGGGGGGGGGGAGGGGGGGCCCATCTGGTCAGAACCAGCCCAGGGGAAGGGGAAGAAGGGGGGTTTTTTCCCTCGCGGTCGTCATCGTCTTTTTCACGTTCGTTGTGGCATTGTCATCGTCGCCGGGGGGGCTCAAGGGAAGGGGACAAGGTCCCCGGACGATTGCCCAGAGCTCGCCCCTAGTTTGGGGAGAAAATCTCCGCTCTTTCTAGTGATGTTTGCGAGGGGGGACTTTTTCTCTGAATCGCCTTTTTTACGATTAGCAGGCCAGCTCGGGCCCAAATTTTACCCCGGGGGCCCCCCGGGGCTGTGTGAAGAAAAAATCTCATAAATCTGCCAATGATGGTAATTGCCTTGTGAGGGGGGGTATTTCCCGTTGCAATGTGTTCAAAAAAAATATAATTTCCCCCTGGGCCCCAATCACTTTGTTAAAAGCAGACCACGTATGACAAAACACGTAAAAGACATAGAGGAAAGAGGACAAAAAAAAGGGGGCCGCAGCAGGCACGTTTTCAAACGCCTATTGATAAGATTTCCTCGGGGCCGCTGCAAAGAGAGCTTTTGTTTTTAGTTAGATTTATCATTTACAAAGACAATATTTTATTTGATCTTTAGGAAGGATATCTTATACGAACATTTAACCCCTTGATTCATAAGCTTTATTAATCAAAAGATATTTACGAAGAGACACTGTGATCTAAAACAGATTGCGAATATAAAATGTAAACATGGGGTTTAGAAATGTTTTTTAACTGCTATTTTTCATCTTTCACACGTTTAATTTCCATGCCTAGTTTTTCGGAAATAAATGCCCCCCCCCCCTCTGGGGCATAGTCCCTCAGAGCCCCCAATCATGAAAACTCCCAAACCCCCGCATGCATTTTGACCGCCTGCGGCAAGCTGTAATATAAGCAAGTCCTCGGAAAAAAGAGTGCTGTTTGGTCAAGCGTCAGTATCCTAAATGCCGGTTGCATTACAAAATTTTACTTTGCTTTTGGGAACGTCGGAAATAAAAAGCCAGCCCGCGCGCGTCCCGTTTTTTGAGGAACCCAAACCCTTTTAAGAAGGTAGATCTTTTGTCCCACGGGACAGCTAAGCCTCACATTCACAGCCCAAAACTTTGGGCCAAATTTAAAAAATTACGAATTATGCAATTATAGAACTGAGAAAAAATTGGACCGTAAAATTTTCATTATGATACTATTTTAACAAAAAAAAAAATGGAAATAGTAAAAAACTTAATTCATAATTTGATTGATTTTTTTATTGGATTTGCTTAACGTCTCATATTTAGCTAAAAATTTTTGCGAACTTGAACTTTTTAAAAAATTTAGGTTTTTTAAAAAACTTAAAATTGAAAAAAATTTTTTATTTGAGCTGTAACGAACGTTTAGAAAAATTTATTTAAAAAGAACTGTCCCAAATTGGGGTTTGGGGGGGGGGGGGTCTAGTGGGGTTTGTGTAACCCAAAATGAAGCCGGTAAGTAATAATCGTATTTGTTGATCAAATCAATTTTCGAAACGGAGGGGGGAGAAAGACCTTTGGGAATTTTTGTTACCTTTGTCCCCGGAAACAGATGAAAAGCATAAATTCTGCCAACGGCCGTTCCCGGACCTGCTCAAAGTTTAACTTGCTTGTTATCAAAAAAAAAAAAATCCGTCCCCGAAAATCAAGAATTTTTTATAATTGTCACAATAATATTTTCACAATGGTAAAAAGATACAAACAATGAAAAAATTTCAATGTTGTGGGCCAAATTGACATAAATTGGTCTCCTCATATTCTAATGATTTTTACGTTATATTTGACAGCTCTGGCACTCTTGCCAAAAATTAAATTTTTATTTATTACATCGTTACGTTATTTCTTTAATGAGGTAGGAGCGAAGCGAAAATTCCATTTCCCCACACTGGAAAAAAACACCGGGAAGTTTTTTTTTTTTCTTTTTTTCTGTTTGTTTATTGTTGTCTGATACACTATTTCGATAAACCGATACTCCAATTGCGATAAAATTTTTTTTGAGGCCTTCAAAATCTCTGAACCCAAAAACTGCCACTTTTTTTACGCAATTTGAAAAAAATTTTTTCTCATGAAAACGTAATTTTTCGATTTTTTTGATTTTTAAAAAAAAATTTTGATTTTAACCCTACATGCTTTATCCGGGAAAGTAATGATTTTTTACAGAACCTTTATTTCGAAAATTTTATATTCGTTGGGAATTAGGGGCAATAAAAAAAATTTTTTTCTCATGAAAAAATTTAAATTTTTTCGTGTTTTTTTTAAAACTTTTTGACTTTTAACACCCACTGCTTTATCCCAATTGTAATGATTTTTTCACAGAACCCTTAATTCATGAATTAATATTTGTGTGAAATTTGAGCGCAATAAAAAAAATTTTTTTTATGAAAATCGCAATTTTTTCGTTTTTTTTTTTTTATTTTAATTTCTTTGACTTATAACACCTACATGCTTTATCCGATTGTAACGATTTTTTAAACAGAACCTTTATTATATAAAATTTAATAATTTTGGGGGAAATTTGACGCAATCAAAAAATTTTTCTCATGAAAATCGCAATTTTCTGCCTTTTTTTGTTTTAAAAAAAATTTCGCTCATCCAACAACGGCCCCCGAAAAAGCTTTGCAAGTTCCCAGTTATTTTTCCCTTTTTTACACTTCCTTTTAAGCAGGCCCTTTCCCAGAACAAACCCGCAGTGCAAAATAAAATTTATTACCATGACAGTTAGGAATTTAAACTTTTAAAATTTCAAATATAAATAATAATTTTTATGTTAAAATAATAAAAAAAACAATATATGAATATCATTTGTATTTTTCACTCGAAAAAAAGTTTTTTTTGATGTATAAAAAATATTACGCGAAAAACCCACAAACGAAAAAAAAAAAGCTTGTATAATGTATCTTATGTTAAAAATTTCCGCGCGTTAATTTAAATTGACATCCGGGTTTTCCACTAGGGGCTACAAATTACTCCGTTGCTGCTAGGTAGCTGTAGCTTCGTCGGTGTCGGGCCGCTGCCCAGCATGTCGGGAATGTACTACAGAGCGGAGGAAAATTTTTGTAGACACTCGCATAGGCCGTTAGACCTACTATATATTGGTCACTCAACGGTGACATGGCCAGGGGCTAATCTAGGGCCTATTTTTGATGGCGAAGCGAAAATTCAATTTTACCGACCCCCCCAAAAAATTTTGCTTGGGTTTTTTTTTTTTTTTTTCGTTTGTTCGCTCTTACCGGGCAACGGCATTCGATTTTAATAAAATTTTGAGGGGCCCCTTCGAAATCTCTGAACTTAGACTTGCTACTTTTTGGGGTTACAATCAAAAAAATATTTCTCTTTAAAATTTTTGTACTTTTACATTTTTTTTATTTTAGTGCATTTTCGGACATTTGGGCATTTGACCAAAGGGGTGGGGCTACAACTTTATATTTCACATGCACATTAAGGTTATGGTGATGTTTGACGTTTAAAAGAAAAAGTTAAAAAATTTGGGCCCAGAATCTAGGCCTATAGAAAAAAAGGTTTTTTAATTTGTTTTTTTTTGGTGAAAAATATTAAAAACCTCTTTTTTCTATTGATTTGGCAAACTTTTTAAACTTTCTTTCAAAAGTCAATACATCACCCACCTTAATGTCCATGTGAAATATAAACTTTGAGCCCCCCTTTTGGTCAAAAATTCCCCCAAATAGCACGAAAAATATGATTTTAGATTTTCTCAACCCTTGTATGAAAATTCTAGGAGATTTTTAACGTCCCTACTCACAGCCTTTTTTAAAAAACAATAAAGATCCAAAAGATCAACGATTGCTTTGTAGGGGCCGTTTTAAATATGTTTTTTTTATTTTAAAATTAATTTTAACATTTAAAATTTAAAAAAAGGCTCATCCAAAACCGACTAAAAAAGCTTTTTTGCGAAGCTTCCTAGTAGTCTAGACATATTGCATAAAACCAAGGCATTAAAGATGTGCCATTATCAAAACCCCAGAGATCCTATCTGCCGTGGGTTTACGGTAGGAGGTAAGTGGGCCAAATTTTTTGTTACAGTTACCCTAGGAAAGGGTCACTCTCAACGGGTTGGGAAAACGAACCCGGGCAACACTAGGGGGGGGGGGGCCTAATCAAGCCTTTTTAGGCCTAGGAAACCTGGGTAGCTCCCTAGGGCGGCAAAGTTTAGGGGGCGGTTTTCCCGAGGTAGGTGGGCCCTTTATATAGTTTAAATTTTTTTTTCAAAAAATTTAGTAAAAAATAAAAAACAAAAATACTTTTTGCAGATAGGCTATTCAAATAAAAAAGCTTTTCTCTGTTTTTAGCCAAAATGTCGGTAGGGCCTACCCTACCTAAATTTTTGATACCTATTGAAAAGTGTGTTTTGGAGTTTTTAAATTTTTAGGCTAGTTTTTAGCCACATTTGCAAAAATTTTGCCTTTGCAATAAAGTTCTTCACAAAAACGTGCATTATCTTAAACTCAGATCCCGAAGGGCCTATAATAGTTTGTAGGGTTTATAAGAGGTCCCAAAAAAATCTTGCTTATTTATTGTGACTATTTGTCTCAACACTAACAAAGAAGTGTGAGAGTGACATCCAATTGGGGGTATCAAGGTCTATCAAGAAAAGTATTTTAAAAATGTTTTCCCCAAAATTATTTTTCAGTAGTTTTTGTAACACTACCCAAACACGGCCCCGGGGGTAAGGGATGGTTTGGGTTTTGGGCTTATGTTGAACCAGGCCCCCTTACGGCTTGGGACATAGCCAGCCTTTAAAGCCTTTAAAGGTCACCGCCCAAACAAAAGGTTTGATTTGTTTGGCCACTTGACAGAATCAGAGGACATAGGGCTAAACATTTCATAAACTACCGTAGGGCCATAGGGCCCGTTTTATCAGTTTTGGTTTTAAGTATCATATCGTTCGTCAACACAGTGTTACCTAAAAAAGCCAATGTCTACACTTTACAACTTGCTTTTCGCTAAAATTTTATGAGAGTGAGCGAGTTTTAACACTGAGGGAACGAACGGGCCAAAGAGGATCATTCACAAATGTGTGTGCAAACAAAGAACCTTTGCTCTAACTAGGGATACGCATCAATACTTTTTCATTATCGAATCGATAACATCGATATACAATAAAAAATTAAGAACGTCCAACGTAGATGGACTTTCAAATTGTGGTAATGACAATTCAAAACAATACAATCTCATGGCCACTCGCAGACTGCGGCACTGTTTCGGTTTAAGAATGGCCAACTATTACCACTGTTTTTTCACTCAAAAAACGACGCAAAAACCACTGTGAAAGATATATTGTAGATTGTAGTTTAGTGAATTAAAAAATTTTGAAATTCAGCTTTTTAGATTGCATTTGGTCTGCGTTTTAGAATAAGTGGTGGGTTGGATGAATACCAAAACAAATAGTTTTTGTGCAGGCAAAACTGGGAAAACCACGGAAAAACCGGCCCCCATGTAAAATCGTTGGGAAAGAGACCAAGCCACGGGGGGTTCTTTTTTTTTTTTTTTGACGTGTGTGTGTGAGGGCGGAAGCCCCCAAACTTTTCTTTGTTGGATGAAGATTTTGTGGAGTGGTTAAAAGTGAGTGGAGTGAGTGGTTAAAAAGTTGGCCATTCTTAACCGAAACAGTACCGACTTGTCTTGTCAGGTGTTGTCATTCTTTTTAAATCCCGCCGTCGGCTAAGTTCGCTCCCAAACATAAATCTGGAGTAAGTCACCCTTGGGACCTATCTCTGTCTGCCCAAGCGGGGGGGAAAGACGGATTACAGTTCTGGGCGTTCTCAAACAATTTGAATTTTCGATAACGATGAGTATCAAAATTTTTATCCAATATGATATCGAGCGATAATATAGATTATTTGTGTGCATCCCTAGCTCTACACCGCGCCAACCATAAAGGTAAAATGCATGTTAGCGGCCTCACCACATCACCACCACTAATTACTTTTGGGGGAGGCGCTAGCCTAGGCCTAATAGGGCCTACCCCACATAAGGCCTGTAGGGCCGCTACTAACTGTGGCTTACTAAGCCTAGGTTGGAAGTGAATACACGTTAACTTGGCCATCACCCGCAGTGCGCACACAGCGAACGGCATGACCGGTGACCGTGGTGCCAAATTTGGGCAAATGGCCATAGGCAAGCCATGACCGGTAGCCCAGTCACGGCCATTGCCGTTGCTGTTCCACCCCCCTTAAGCACTGGCTAGGCCCTGCCATACCTTTGAACATTTTGTCCTCATTTGGAATCCTTTCGAAGTTTTTTCTTCTTTAAAAAGTTTAGCAAAGGCACGTCGACAGAGCGTTTCAGAAGTTCCAACATTTTCCTTTCACTTTCATAGTACCTTCACACTAATAAATTCCCCCCATTACATACTTCCTTACCACATGTTTGCATTTCTTTTTTTGTTGGCTAAATTATTTGGATAAGAATCTACTCTATGGAAAAAACATGTTACAAAATCCTCGTCGTCCGCTACTCGTTCATCCAGTCACTTGTTCCAAATCACCAAACAATCGGATTTAATTCCTCTTCGTCCATCTGTCCCCATTCGCTGTCAAACTCATATCACTGTCCATTTTCTAAAAAAAGTCTTGGAATACTAAAGTAAAAAAATCACCATTGAGCAAAACAACAGAACCGGTGCCCTCCATTCTTTTTCTTTCCATACCAGAGCACTTGTTCTCCAGATGAAAAGGAAACAAAGAAGGTTTGTACAATAAGAAAAATTCGAATTAATAATTTTATTCAACAAATTTTTCTAATGTTTCTGTTACGTGGTGAGTTTAAAAACTATCAAATTTATTATATCGTTTTAAATAAAATTTTACATAATACAGCAAAAACAGGTAAATAAATTAATAAATAAATAAGTGGGTGTGGCCGTGATGTCAGAATCACATGGCGGAGCAAGAGCACGTTCGACTACAAGTTCCAAAGGCTGTGAATTGGAACTTAAAAATGCGGAACCGAAAGTAGGGCGGTTCTTGCAAGTTTTCAGAACCAAAAAGTATGGCATTTTAGTAACGATGATGAGATCTTTCAATAACAGGCGTCTCCTAGAGGAGCCCATAGGTAAATATTTAAACACTTTTATTGATAAATTACCAATTTTGTGTGCTCTTTAGCCCACTGGCTAATGGCCTACGCTAGGCCTAGGCCTAATTGGTCCATCTGACAACCTTTCCCTAGAATAAAATTAAATTAGTTTAAACGTGGTTAATGCCGCTGCAATCTCAAATAAATAAATATGACTAGGGCCTAGGCTATGTTGGTTTGATTAGCATAAATGTTCGCTTTAAGCTGAGAGTCGTGAAGGATTGTAGGCTAAAATAAAGGATTGACACCTAGACCTAGCGGCTACTTGTGCATCTAGCCTAGGGGCCAGGCCTACCTAGGCGTAGGCCTACGATAGATAGGTAGATAGATAGGTAGATAGATAGATAGATAGATAGATAGATCGGAAGATAATTAGATAGCCTAGATATTTATTCACTTAGAGGCCAACCTTCACAATCCCTACTCCCCAGTGGTCGGTCTAGGGCCTAGGGGACAGATCTAGGAGCTAGGCCTTAGGCCCATAGCTAGGGGCTCTCTGGCCTAGGCCACACCGTTTTTGGCCTCACTTGATTATATCATTAAAAAGCCCTAGCCTGCCACACTAGCTAGGGCCAATTTTTTAGGTCGGACTTCTTTGGATTGGGTGTCCAAAACATTTTATCATAATTTTTCATGCAGATAAAAAAAAAACGATGAGCTATTCGACCGTAGCTACGGGAAAATTACGTTTTCTCAATTCGGCCGTACATGAACGAACATCGGATGGAAATCACCGAAGGTACTCGAACTGGTGGGTACGGAAAAAAATTATGCCTGTAACTTAAACCGTAAGGACGGGAGTAAATTACGTTAATTCAATAATAACCACTCTGAAAATATACGAATTTATGTATAAATTAATATCAAGATTGAAACCACAAACACTACCCATTTCACTGTGCCGGCGCGACCCATGTTTTTATTATGACATTTACTAGAGCCATACCAACCTTTCAATAAAATACTCTAGGTACTTACAAACTTTAACGTTGCTATTTAAATCTAAAACTCGTTCTTAACGGAAAAGGATTCGGGTGAGCCTTACTCGATTGTTAATTACCCAGAACAGAGCTAGGCTAGCGCGACGCAGACACTTTTTAAGCGCTTTTATATCGAGTAATTGTGTTTGTAGGGGCGGATGTAGGGAAATCATTTTGCAGAAAAAACATGGACCCAAATAGAATGGTAAAAAAAAAACGACAAACGAAAATTTGAACCGCCACACCCGACCTCTCGCATAGATTCGGACGCGCTACCACCTGCCACAATGCACTGTGGATATTTGAAGCGATTGGACATAGGTAGTGGTATCCGCGGACGATTCGGATACCTTCGATGATTCCGCGATCTTCGTTCATGCTACGGACGAATTAAGATCGTAATTTTCCCGTAGCTAAGGTTAAATAGCCACGTCCTAAAAAAAAACATGACTTGTAGGGGTTCCAGGGGTGGGGTTGTGAGCAATGGCCTCTTATTTGTGTCACAACAACCAAAACAGACAATACTTAAAGTGAACGTTAGCACCGCGCCCCTCAACAAGACAAAATGGTGATCCTAAGCGAAAGCGTCTCAGCACCAATTTGTCTCTCAAGCAGCCGACAAAGCCTAAATCGCCTGCTTATCAAAAACTCCCTTGTCGGCATCCGACAGCAAAACAAACTATTAGAGACTAATGGATCCCAGCCACTGTCAAGATCTAGGGGGGAATGAAAAGGCAGAGTTCCTGGCCAAACGTGCCACAAAAGCACCGAACCACCAGAAAGCGCCTCTCTCTACCAAATGTCAAAACTAAGATCAAGTCCAACCACAAAAAGCGAATCTTCATAACACCACAGAAGAGACTTCACGGACTTAAAGAAATGGGGACGAGATCAAAAAAAGGGCCAGACAAAGACTGGTCGAGGAAGACGGTGCCACCGCAATGTTCCTGCCTTGGAAAACGGTCACGACGTTCTTGCAGCACCACCTGCACCCGCTTCAACATACCAACGAAACCGCGCCACTGCAAACTTTGTTCAATTTAGAAGATCAAGACAGAGGCGCATCTCTTCGATGCGCCGCCCTCAAAGAAAGACATTGACTCCCTGCCCGATGACCTGAGCACGATAGAAAAGGAGGACAGTATTATTATTGGATAGCAGACAGAAGAATGGCTGAAGAGGCAATTTGCACAAGAAAAAAAACAAAAAAAGACTTATTCAAAGGTTGTGGTTGGTTTGCATTGGAAAATTTTGGACAAAAGTTGGACCCTCGCAATTGAAGAAGTTTCTATAGGGCCACCTCAGGGAACTGGTTCTGGTATTACATAGATTCCGTTCTAACAAGGCCTAAAACTTCTCAACTGTAAAAACATAGGTGGAGGCAATGTTTCTTGATTAACAGCTCGGCGCATTCTATAAACTTTTATTTTTTCCATGCCGCAAGCTGAGTTTTCTATCTCTTCTTTCCTGGCTATCCAGTAATATGTGCTTCTTTCTCTGGCCCGCTCAGGTTATTTGGCAGGGCTGCTCAATGTCAGATGTAAGTGCAGGCGCAGCGAGGAGGTGACGCTCGTCCTGAAAACCAATGTAGGCCTACATAGTTTGAAGTCGCTGGTTCCTTTATGATTTGAATCGAATCAAGTGGTGCTGCAGGAGTCATGTCCTGTTGCCAGCTGGTAACTGCGCTGTTGCCCACCCTTTTGTCCAGATTTGTCTGGGCCATTGAGGAACCTCTCTGCCATGGTTTTGTGACTCTTGGCCTCTTTGAAGTCTTCCATAGGAGTCTTGAGGCCCTCACTTTAGGCACGTGTTGGCAGAGTTGTAGGAGATACTTCCACCGTGTCAGGGGCAGACTTCTTCGAGACCCAACTTGGCTTGCGCGTCCGGCCTTTCCTCGTTGCCAGGAGTTGCAGCGGCTGGGCCACCATTGAATTTAAGCACTTTCCACATCAATTTGATTAGGTAAACTCTTTTTAAGAGGACAGGAGCTTCTTCACATTTTTCCCTCTGACCAGATATTCTGAATTGGTTGAAACGGGCCTTGGCTGCTCAGAGATAATGAAAAATTTTTGTCTTTTGAGTGGAAAGGTTGGTTTCTGCGATTTTCTCCTGTGCTCTGGAGATGGCATTTATTTCTGCACAAAATGCTCGAGCATGGGAGCAATTGGTGGCGCCGCCTCTTCAAAGAAGGGTGCAGTGGAAGCCAAAGCCACGTATTCCTCCCGAGGCTGTCTCGGGAAGCCGCCGTAAGACATCGTAGGCCTACCCATTTGGGATATTGGGTAGTGCTTCTCAAAAAGACTGCGCTCAGTAAGCACTTCAGCTCGGGCTGGCCGTTTTCCTCCTTTTGACCATTACCTTACACTTGAAGATGAGTCTTCTCTTTGATTTTGACTTAGCAAATTGACTATAGGCTGGCAAGCTTTTGTCGAGGATGGGTAGCAGGTTACGGACAGACTGCTCCGTTTTTAGAGGGGTTGTCTTTGGTCATAAATTTGTGTCTCTCTGCTGCGATCGATGTTGGAAAGGCAAGCCACAATGTGTCAATTCTAGCCAGTTTTCATAGAAGTATGATGGCTTCTGCTCATAGTCTCTGAACTCTTTATTGGTTCAACTGTCTTTGGTGTGGGGGGCATTATTACCAACGACGTAGGTACCACGTGTAGCTAGGCCTATGGTCGCGAGGTGTTGTCCGCATTTGGAATATGGTAATGATAGGGAAAAATATGCCTGCAGTCTTATTATTAATAAAAATTTGTGATATGTGGATTTACTGTAAATTTAAACTAGGGTGATTTACCCGCAAATTGGCAAGACGTAGGCCTAAATAGTGTTTGAATGAGGAAGGTGTTGTACCGGTAGGCCAGCCTATAGGTAGGGCCTATCTAATTAAAAGAGTAGGCTATGATAAAATTCACCCTTCTATATTATTTACTGTTCCATACAAAAGTAAATTAACAATAATTGTATTAATTAATTAATTAATTATAAGAAGTATCAAGGGAGTTACAAAGCTGGACAAGACTAAGAAAGTAATAAAATAAGGAAAGAATGGGAGATTGGAGAGATTGATGTGTAAGCTAGGAAAGAGACCGTCTAAGATTGGTTGGAACATATAAAAAGGATGATAGGCAGGGAGAGGATGCCAAGACGAAGAATTTGAAGCGGCAGAGGCAGGGGAAAGAGAAGTAGGAAGCCCAAGAGAAAAAGGGAAGGATTAATTCAAGAAGACGTTGGAAACGGAATGAAGTGTGGGACTAGCATGTGGAAGAGTTAAAGCTGTGGGAGAAGAGAGCAGTGGAGGTGAATTGGTTGGAAAGGAAGGAGTTAGATGATGTGAAGAAACACCTGAGTCTTGCAAGTTAGTATCTACATTTTCATGCCATTTGATCATGGTGGAAACCACCACTAACCCGACATAGTTGAACTGAGTTATGATGTTATTATGTATCTTGTAGGTGATGAAACACTTTAGGGATGAATATGAAATTTATTCTTTACGTTAATAATATGAGACTACAATACAAAAGACTAAAGCTAGGCTACCTTTAGTACGATCAGAGATGAGGGACGCCTCGACAAACGCGGAGTTGTAAACTGCTTCAGTGAAGGACGTCCTGCTCTGGGCGGGCATACTTACAGAGGTCGAAACGTAATACGATACTATTACTACCAATCTTGCAAACACTCGACTTATGCGATCTAGTAAACTAGGCCTAAGTTAAACACAAAGACATGCTCAAGGTCACTTGGGATAATAAGCATACTCATTCGAGTGAACAAAGGGCGCACAGTCACGCAAACACCCTTCTCGCCGTCTTCACTCGCTAAACACTAGCGGGCTGTGAAGCAACCGCCTTAATCAGTTCTCTTGACACTGGATTGGTCATCATGTCCGACAGTCATGTGTTCGGTTGGGCAGTACATGCACATCCACTCGATGCCACGCTCTCGCAGATCTCGGATGAGATGGTGCTTGGACTGCGATGTGCTTGTCTAGCGCTGACCGATCTGACTCGATCAAGCGATACAGCTTGGTCTTGTCCGCGAAGATCGGGTTTGCTCTCTTTTACTGGTACCCCTACGTGTCAAAGCAGTTGATGTAAAAACAACAACAGCTCTTGACAGGCATTCGCCAGCCGCGACATATTCTGCATCGGTGGCGACAATGCGACGATCGTTGTCTGCTGCGACGCGACCACGATACTGTGCTATCACCCTAATAGGAAAGATGTATCCGCTAGTCGATGTTTCGGCCCCCGGTGGTGTCACCGGCCCAGTCAGCGTCCTCGTACCTTGCAGCTTGAGCTCACTCCTTTGCAGACAGCACGCAGTTTCGCAGCGAGGGTCCCGGCAGGTAACGCATTTAACCCGCTTCACCGATTACAGTCGCGTTCGGTGGGCGACTCACAGTCGGCTCAAGAAGTGACAGCTACCACAATGTCCGGTCTGGACAATGTAGCTATGTACAAGAGGATCCAATAACGGTCGATAACTTGTGTGTATTCGGCAACTTGACGCTGGTTTCTTCCAGGAAGACATATAATTGTTTCCATGGCGTGGAGAAGGGCTTCGTCCTCACCACAGCATCCCTTAGCCTCTCTGAAGTTGAAACTATCCTTAGTTCGTTGGTGGATAAGAACGAACGTCTGTTTCTCGCTCGATCTGGATCCAATAAGTGAGCCACTTCACCTAAATCTGGTCGTGAAAATTATTCGTGTTAGCTGCGCACAAATGCCCTGAAAGAACGACACTCTTCAGAATCTCCGGCTACCAGTAAGTCGTATAGTACAACAGCAACATAGGTGTACTACCGTCGGTTTTACTTTTTCATGAAAGAAGGACAGGAATCAGCTTTTACGCGCCGCAACCAAGACTTGCCAGCTGCTTCTGTGCCTGTTGTTCCAATTGCTCGTGCGATTGTTGAGCCGTAGATGTACTGCACTTTAGTCGCAATACCATGTGCTCCTTGCCCTGGTTCTCAAAACCGGTGGTTGTTCCATGTAAAGCACCATCTTCCGATCTCCATTTAGGTCCGTGACAAAACGTCAAGGTGGCAGTAATGCAACTGGCGAATAGCCGCCACGCTGAGCAGCACGCGCACTGTCTCGTGATGACTACTGGCGCAAACGTCTCGTCGTAGTCCTCACCTAACGCTCGAGAATCCTCTCGCTACTAATGCGCGCTTTTAAGTGTTGAGTCACACATTTGCGTCACTAGTTTAGATCTTGAATAACCCACTGATGAGACTGCCGGCGGCCTAGGAGGGAGTTTGGCAATGTCTACCACAATCCACGTTCTTTAAGAGCTGACATTCCTCTCTGCGGGGCCAACAACAGCTTCTTCTTTTCGCGTTCTGGTAGCTCCATTTCACTGTTGCACGAGGATGGTCACGTGGTTGGTCACTCTTAATTTTATACCGAAAGTTTTTGGTGGGATTCCTTATTCGGTCTCGTGTGATTGACGTGGTGCGGGAGGAACATCTGCTTGATCGTTGACAGTTGTTCACTGCCGCGGTAGGCTCTTTGCTGAGTTAAAACTCGGTGGCCTCCTTCGAATCCTCTCGCGTCCTCAAGAATGTTGACGAAAGTTCCCCGTCCATTTTCCCCTTTCTGGCAGAATGACTAGATTCCACCACTTGCTTCAACGATGTGTGGATGTTCTGCTCGTCCATCTCGATGATGCGCACGGAACGACTTATCCACACTTTGTTGGTGTTAACGTCCAAAAGGCGGAACTTGGAGGCGGTTGTCATAGCTATGAGCACGCCAAGATGGCCTGATTAATCCATTTCTTTGCGTTTTTTGTTTGGACAAGGGAATACACTTTTGCACCCAAAAAACTCTGATGTGGAGTAAGTAGGCTATGCCGATCCAAAGTTCGCAAGGGGTATGTCCAACGTGGCTCGGTAAACGATTCTGAAGATAGGCGCGGCACACACTGTTCTCCCCAAAATCTTCAGGAAGTCCTGCATCTCAACAACATGCATTTTTGCAATCTCACCTAGAGAGCGATTCTCGCTCCGCCACGCCATTTTGTTGAGGCCGTGTGGTGGCACCCTGTGAAATCGTTGCCTGGATCCCCTCCCGCTTGAGAAATCCTGCAGATCCTGTTACATATTTCTTGCCCGTTGTCTGTGCGGAAATGGTGGGCCTATGTCCATACTTAGTGTGAACCATAGCGATATATTCTTTACAACATTTGCGCTTCCATCCTTGATTAAGGAGACGGACGAACGTAAAGCAAGTGACGTAGTCATCGATAAAAGGTACCCATAATCTATGACGCTCGGCGTTGTGACGGCATCGGTCACCGAGTCACTATGTATCAGTTCAAGGGCTTGGTAGCTCTGGTCTCGCTCGTTGGGAAGGTATAGTTGGGGTTAACTTCCCTTCTAATGCAACAGTCACAGTCCACCTTTGGTCAATTCGCCAATGTGATGCCTAGGCCGTCCCTCCAGGTGAACAGCCTTCTTAATTGCAGCTCTGGATCCCGGTGACTAAGCTCGGTGCATCGATGAGCATACTGTGGCTGAGGGGGACTGCGTGCACACACGCTGCGTCGTGGCACGTTTGCACTTGAGCCTGAAAGGTGTCCTCAAGTTCAGCGGTTGCAATGACGACCGTCTTGTGAGTTATCTGGCAAGGGTGGCTATCCTCGACACTCACGTGTACCCACTACGAGTTGAACCATTGAAACACGATACCCAACCCGCCATCCGTTTCCGGAATGTTACAAGCACATCCTTGAGGTATATTTGTTTTTTCTCCACCTTACCGTTGGACGGGTTGCCCGACAACCACCGCTACCGATTCCTTTCCGCAGAGATAGTCGAGTTGGTCTGCGCAAAATTATACATGGGTCTTTTTACAGGCATGCAACGCAAGAGAAAGAACCTTTGTTGTTGTCATGTGGCTCGCTAGACCCTGAGTCCCATACCAGCGGTCGGCCCGGTCCTTGTGTATACTGCTCCATACCGCAAAGGAGTGCTGGGGTGCTGCACTGCTGCACAAAAATCCTGGATGCGTACCATGAGTTAGCTTATCCTTTAACCTTGCCTAGATGTTGTTTTTGTACTTGAGGCAGTCTGCCTTCGATGGCCTTTCTTTTACAGTAGAAAACATCCCGTTCCTCCTTACCTGACTTGCTCCCCTTTGGCATCTCGCTTGCCGTAAGTGGCCGCCTCTTGTCTCTTGGATATTTGTCTGGAGGGCTACCGTTGGCGCGATGGCCCCGCGTCGCCCCTCGCCACGGCGCTGGTACCGTCATGTCAACTTTGCCAGAGACATATTCGACGTCAAGTCGTTCTCGGTCTACTTTCCTTCAAGGATTTAACTAAGTAGAGTATGACCTGGTCGACTGCACAACTATGAATGCTACTAGGTCGTCGTCTTGACCTTCCGTTCCCAGGCCCCGCAATTTGACCCACAACCTCCAGCAGGGTTGATGTGCCTGCATGGTACCTTGGGTAAACCTCCTCCCATTACAATTTTCGCATTAGATATAGTCGGTGCAAATAGTGGATCTCCATGCAAACTTTGCAGCATGGCCACATTCCTATAGGCCGTCCTCAAGTTGAGCGAGATGAAGCAACTGGTCATCTCAGACACTGAGACATATTGCTGCACTGGCCTTGCATTCCAGTTTTCCCCAGTCACTGGCTCTGGGTCTGGCTTTGGGTTGGGTGACTAAATCCAACAATCCATCTCTCCATGAGTATACCTTTAATTTTAATCTCAACAGTTGCTAATTTGCATTATACAACTTGGTGATCAACATTTAGAGTATCACCGCAACAAGCCATGCTTGATCCTGGACTATCCTAGGCCTAGGCCTGCTTTCAGCGAAAATTAAAAAGTAATCCCACCGTACCGTGTCAACCTTAACCTCGTTTTTTGGCGGCAGATTAAAGTGTCTAAGGCCCATAACCTGATGAAACACATTTAGGTGATGAATAGAAACGTCTTAATCTTTACCAGGTAATATATATGAGACACAATAAAAAGACTAAGCTAGGCTACTTAGTACGATCAGAGATGAGGGACGCCTCGAAACGCGGGGAGTGTAAAATGTAGCCACCGTGAAGGACGTCGCTTCTGGGCGTGGCTACTCAGAGGTCGAAACCGTAATCGAAAATATTACTACCAATTTGCAAACATCGACTTGCGATCTAGTCAACTAGGCCTAAGTTAAACACACGGCATGGATAAAGTCACTTGGGCTAATAGCCTTACTCATTCGAGTGAACAAAAGGGCGCACAGTCCAACAGTAGCTTGGTTAAATTAAATAAAATAAAACTAGTAGGCTCATTAGATTTCGAAGGAGTGATTTAGCATTCAGCTAAGGTAAAAGACTGAGTAATGTCTAGCTACGGAAAAGCTCCTTTTCCAGATTTATGATTAAATTTTCAAAAAATGTTTTGACTTAGGTAGTTCACTGCATTCTGTTGTGTAGATGTATCCCACACAAATTACAATAATTTGTAAAAAAAAAAAAAAGGGCAGCCAAAGCTCCCTTCAAAAGGTTCTTTTGGCTGTGAATAATGGTGAGCCAAGCGTTCATTCTTCTCCCTAGTTTCGCATTGAAAGAAGGAGATCATTTCGTATGTTGACGAGCGCTAAGCCAACCATTTTCGTGTTGGTAAAAAAGGAAAAATTTTAACTCAAAATCATAAATAAATGCTTGGCCATTGAATTTGGTCATTACAAGAACTCTAAAAAAGTCACACAGGGCCAAGCAATTTTTTTAATGATTTTGAGTTTGTTTTTTTTTTTTGTAAAAAAAAAAAGTGTATTTATGTACCACAAAATGGTTGGCTTGGCGATCGTCAAAAGCGCGAAATACGATCCGTAATTCTTTTCAATGACCGGAAACTAGGGAGAAAGAATGAAAAGTTCTATATCTGACAGCATTCACAGCTGAAGACTTTTGAAGGAGAGCTTGGCTGCCGTTCTTTTTTACTAACTTTTGTATTTGTGGGTGATAGGCCTCTTACATCTTTTTGCTGTTTGATCCTATCAAGGCGTAAATGATGGGCTTTGAATAATTATTTTTTTTTCAACGAGTCGATTCCTTCAAAAGTGGGTTGCGGTGTCAGACATTGGTGGTTTGTTTGAAGCTAGACCTGGACACGCTCATAGTGTCGGATTTCCGACTTCTGTTGAGTTGTGCGCAGCTCTCCTTCGTCTCTCTCTCTCTCTCAATCTCTCTCTCTCTCTCTCTCTCTTCCCGACACAAAGTGTGATTTAAAAAAAATTGAAATTGTATTTTGGAGCCATATATCCAAGGCCAACCACAATTTTTTTCTTCAATACAAAAATATACACAAGACTGAGCTAACAACTGTATAAATTTCATAATCCAAAATTTCTAAACACAAATTTGGCCCAAATACAAAATTTTGAAATAATACTATAAAAAATTGGACCATTATTATTTTTTTCTGTAATGACAAGCTCTAAAACTAAGTGTGTCTAAGACATTTAACTTGGTATTAATTACTACAACACTTTAGGCCTCCGCCTACCTACCTTGGTTGCATAATATCCTATTCATTTAGCATGGATGGTGTGGGTGTTTTGATCTTCAAAAACCTCTTATTTGAAGACACCTGCAAGGGTGCTTTGAGTAGTTGTATAGTAATCCATACTTAGGTATATAGTAAATTCTTAGCAAAACTATTAATAGAAACTCTGACAAAGTTTGAAAGCTGTGCTTATAACTGATGCAATAGTCTACCCTATACCTAACAATGATAGGTAGGTATTGCATGTGTAGTATAGCAATCGCTTCTGTTGTAAACGGCAACATTTTGGCAGCATTGTAGACAAATGACTCAACCTGGTGTACCATTTCCATTTCAGGTCGCTTCGCCATCCGTTGACAGCTTTTCTACATTCCCCGACAATGACCTCTCGGAGCGTGACCTTGACGTGCGTGACCTTCAGGTTCGAGTGGACAATCCGCAGAAACATCTGGACACGCTCGAGACCTACATTACTTTCCGCATCATCACCAAGGTATGCTAGGCCTACAGTAGAGGATGCACTACTTATACCGGGTTTAAGCCTTTCTAGAAGAGGCTTGGTTCACCCAAATAGGCCTAGGGTCAAGTACCCAATAGCTGAACGCCCCTAAAAAGAGGGATAAGCCGAACATTCTCCCGCCTCCCTCCCTTATAACCAGATTGTAATTTATTGAAATGTACTAAGTGTTTGGTTTAGGCTATGCCTAATTGTAAATTAAATAAATAAATAAATAATAAATTGCATTTAGAGTCTATCCACTCAGTTATATAACTGATTTTCAGTGGGGGACAGTAAATCAAATGAAATGTGTTACCCAATAAGTTTTATGCAGTAAGTTTAGTGTGAGTAGGTACCGTAACATTAATTGATGACGTTGGAAACATAATAATTGTCTGCCTGATGGGTTGTGCAGATGTGACTCCTTCGTACACTTGAACCATCTACACGTAGGCTCCTGGATGTTGAACCAACAAGAAACTTGTAGGCATATAGTGGCGTGCTGTCATGCTTAAGCCAACCCTAATCGCCAGCTCCAGGACACTTTTTAAAGGATTGCGAGCATTGCATTACTAAAACCCCTGGACTGTTGAGCACTGACGGCGTCGCGTCTCTCTTGTTCCGCAGACGTCGCGGCCAGAGTTCGACGAGACGGAGTTCACCGTCCGCCGCCGATACAACGACTTCGTGTGGCTGCGGCAGAGGCTGGTCGAGGCCTACCCCACTCACCTCGTTCCGGTAGGTGTTATACCCTCAGTCACACATCTCTTTTGCTCCTCTCACCCTTTTACAGTGCATTTACATTTTTGTTTCAAAAGTAGGTCCTATTTTGATTTTGAATTAAATTTTCCAAAATATCTGTCATCCTTTAAGGATTTTTTAGTGGGCTATTTTGATTGTGATGTAGTATTTTTATATGCCAGCATTTGTGCATAAATTTATTTAATTACTACTCATCACTATCAGGCCTATTTCTTGTTGATAACCTTTTCTAGTGTATGCCTAATCTGGGCAAAATTATTCATCTCTCTTAGTTACATTTTTTATTATCGTACCTATTATAGCTGAAAGCTGAAATTATGAAATTATCATAGAACTTTGGACCGGCAAACCGGTAAACCATCAAAAATGTTATATTTTTATTTGTACCTGGAAATTGAGAACCTTTGTTGTCAATTTTAAATAATTGGTGCCTGCATAGTGTTGGGATTAAAATCCAATTAAAATTTAAAAATATCAAAATTAAATCAAATTCAATTCAAAATTTTCATGGAATTTTTTTTTCCCATCACTATGCTCCCACACCACTACAAATTTGTAAAAAAACTTTTCTTTGAATTTCAATTTTTTTTCATTTGAACTTGGACCAAACATTTTTTTAAAATTCAAGTTCAAGTTCAAATTCAAAACATTTACAAATCACTACAATTCATGCTTTATTGTGCCTATGCCTACTTATTGTACTCCAGCTAGTAAGTTGTTAATAGTAGTACTGGGTAGGCCTACATTTGTTCTACCTATAAGAACTGAGGAGAAATTAATATTACGCCTTCTTGTTTTCCAGCCGCTGCCTGCCAAACACACCCTCCTAGCCCAACTAGACCGCTACTCCAAGGAGTTTGTGGCCGCTCGGATGGCGCTCCTGCATCGCTTCTTAAACAGGGTCGCCAACCATCCCATCCTTAGTTGTAATAGAAGCGTTAAGATCTTCCTCACTGCCAAACCGTCCGTAAGTAGGAAAATATCTTCTAAATCTGAAAATAAATAGATTGGTAGCCTGTAAAGTCATGTAGGGCCTACCTACTCTACTATATATATATATGTTCTGTTGTAGGCTTTCGTGATTCATGGTTTATGTTATGTTACACTTTACGGAAATAATCACGCTATATTGAATGTTTAAAACGAATATTTAATTAAAACTTCAACGTTTCAGAAGACTAGGCTTCCATTTTCAAGAAGAGTTGGTATATATATATATATATATATGTCTCGTTGGTCTTGTGGTTAGGGTTTCTGCTTCCAATGCAGGAGGGTAAGACTCGACAGGACTCAACTTCTGCGTGGTTTTGAATGTTCCGACAAATCTGATTCCGTCCATAAAGAAACAAATCCGGCATTTGTTTGACTAGAGTATCGTTTCTGATTGTCGGAATCAATCTGTGACTTGCGTCTGTGGCAAGGATTTCACCATTGTTGAGCCAATCGTCGGCTTCGTTATAAAATTATAAGTGTCCACCGCCATGCTTATATGTAGAAGAAACCAGCCAGCCGCATATCTATAACACTACCTACAAGACAGTGAGTTTTCTTTGCAGCCGTGTTTAGTTTTTCCATCTTGTGAACGCGAACAACGTCAAATTTAAGGTTTAATTGCTAATTACTATATTTAGGTAAACTAACTAATTAATAATAAAATCAAATTATTACGCAACAATGTATAACTTATAAAGTATCAAATTAGTGTAGGCCTACTGTGGAGCAACAAATCAAGAAATATTTTTGTATTTAAGTAAAATATGATGCTATGTTATCGAAATAAAAATGGAGGATTTTGTTGTTTATGAATTTTCTTTTATCGGAAATGTTTCCGACGACCAAATAGCGAACGGAATAAAAAGATTTGTAGAGTCTACTGATTATCGGAATACAGTACGGAAATCAACAAAACCACGCTGATTCGGCGTCGAGTCTCACCCCCCAGATGTTCCATGGTTCGATTCCCGCTAAAATCAGAAGTTTTTTATCTTCTGGTTTGGACTTAGGTCCATCAGTTCTTCTCTTAGGAATTTGTGAACGGTGACTTTGGAACCGTCCTAGCAACAAGGCACATAATAAATTTAAAGTTGTTCTGAATTGGCCTTGTTGATTCTGGCGTTGATCCGCGGGTGTTTGCACTATTTCCTATTAAGGGGACCAACAGCTTTAAGTCCCGTCCGAAAGGACGGTGTAACTTTGACAGTCATATAGGTTCCTCCACTAACCCGGACTGCTGAGCAGACGTCGAGGAGATCAAAGCCGTCACACTAGCTCTTGAACCCTTCATCTGCTGTAACCAATGGTATACCGGTGCACAATAAGAATGAATGTACGAGTAAATTTCACAAATATTAATTTAATTTAGAGAACTGTAGGCGTACAGTTTTCTTTAGTGCTGGGCTATGACATATCATTCAATTATCGATATCACACGAAAAATTTCGATATGATATCTACATATCAAAATGTAATCGTTTCTGGTTATTTTTCTTCTTAAATCATTTTTTTTTTTAATTTTCAAAAATCAACATTTTAAATTAATTTTGTGGCCAAATAGGGTTGATAAGGTATCACCATAAACCCATTTAACTATTTTTACGATCTCACAATTGCGTTTTATGACCAGGCACCTCCACCAAATGCACCAGCCAGGTTAATTTAGTTTTGACTACCTACCCGGCACCTCCACCAAAATTACGAAATTTAGTATTTTTTGTGTAATTTTGATACGGAGCTAAATATTTATGTCAAAAATATTTCCACTTATCGATATTGTATCGAAATATTGATTTTTTTGCCCAGCCCTAACCTACGTTTGGTTTCCCGCAGGAGTTCAGTATCCACCGCAAGAGCGGCCCGGGGCTGCTGGGCCGCATGTCGATGTCGTTGAACAACCTGGCAACAGTGTACATGGAGCGGCAGCCGGCGCCAGAGTTCGACAAGGCCAAGGAGTACGTGGCAACGCTGCGAGAGAAACTGTCGGGTATCGAGAAGATCAGCCAGCGCGTCCACAGAGAGAACCAAGGTTAGCTGTAGGTCTACAATTAGTTCAGACTTTTTCAGTTTTACATAGTGCTGGGCTATGACATATCATTCAATTATCGATATCACACGAAAAATTTCAATATGATATCGATATATCGAAATGTAAATGTTTGTAAAAAAAAATTAAAAAATCATAAATAATTATTAATTTTTTCAATTTTTTTTTAGAGTGTTATTTTTCATAATTTTGACCAAATAGGGTTGATAAGGTGTCACCATAGACCTATTTACGATCTCACAATCGCGTTTTATGACCCGGCACCTCCAGCAAATGCACCAGCCAGGGTAATTTTATTTAGACTACCTACCCGGCACCTCCACCAAAATTTCGAAATTTAGCATTTTTTGTGTAAATTTCGATATTTCGATATGAAATCAAATATCGATATCAAATTTTTTTCCAATTATCGATATATCAAAATATCGATTTTTTTGCCCAGCCCTAGTTTTACGTTCATATAAGTGGACTAGGGCTCCATATTACTTTATTATGTTGTATTAACAAGGCCGCTTCGCTAACGCTTTTTCCAGTCGCGTTGATGGGTGAGCTTTTATGGTTGATTATCGTTGCCCTAAAAGTACGATTTCTATGAGAAATATTTTTTCGATTGTCCCTTAAATCATAACATATCTAATTTCACTGATTTCAAACATTCCCATAAAGTTTCATCAAGATCAGAGTAGCCAGGCCACATTAAATATTACTTTAAAAATTTAATATAAATTGTTAATGTATGATATTGGCCTAGGCCTACATAAGAAATATTTCTTTGATAGTAGGCCTACCCAAAACTTGCAGATATAAGTTCAAAGATTTCAAAGGTCCCTTTTTATTTTGATCAAGGTTGCATATATTATGCTGTTTGCCCCGTACAGAACAAACAAACAGATGTTCGGCCCTGGACCGGCATCTCCACCATCTAGGACTGTGCGAGAACTCGAACTTTTTTTAAGTTCGAGTTCGGTTCGAGCTCAAAAAAAAAGTTTGAAATTTGAAGTTTTTTTTTGTTGTGTTTACTAATTCCTAGTGGTGTGCGGTCATATATTATTTAATATGTCAGAAAATGACTCAGTTTACAGGTACAAATTTAAAAACAAAAAAAAGGAGGGTGGAGGTGCCAGTCCAGACTCCAGACTTATCACTATTTACCTATTTTGACGTTTGATATACCTTTAAGTTGGGTTCGAGTTGAGTTCAATACAGTTCGAAATTTTTGTAAAGTTCGAAGTTCGTTTTTTTAACTGGAAAAAGTTTGAGTTCGAAGTAAAAATAGTGGATTCGCACAACCGTCCTACCACCATCCCCCGCATTTTGCGCATTAAAAGTTTTGATTTTGCGTTTTGACCAGTTTAACACAATTTTGTTCATTATTTTGCGTTATAGGGCCTACAGGAGATTTCACAAAATTCGCATTTTAAAAAATGTGTTTTTTCCATCCCTAAATGATGTAATTTGTGGACAAAATTACATTTTAGGCAATAAAATGGACATTCAAAAACTTTTGCAAATTTTGTAATCACCATTTTTCACTACCTACCTCTAATAATAGGTACCAGTAATTGACGTACAAAGCTCCGAACTTACCCTCCTGTTTACAGATGTAGCCCCTACCTACTATGATGCATTATTTTATTTAGTTCAAGGTAGGTAGTACTATTCCCAACCTAATTCCTATGCTAAGTACCGGTAGTAAAATCATAATTAATATCCCTAGGCCTACACTATCTATTGACATTTTGAAAAAAATTGATCTTACTTTCGTTGGAATTCAGGGTCTTCATCTAAGCAAAGGGTACATAACATAGTCGTTTGAAGGGGCTGTAGCCGGCTTTATTTACCGGTAGTTAACGATTATAAATCCAGTTCTCTCTTGTGCTTTCGATTTTAATTAGGACCTATGATCATAAAATATATCAATTAAATAATTCTCCCTGTTCATCATGCATTTCTCTATCTTGTGTTGAATAGTATTCTTTCTCTACGCGCATTGTTTGTAACGAAGCCCTCTCTTCCCGCAGACTACGTAAACGACCTTCAACAGCTCCACCCCGTGCTCACGATGTGGTCGACGTCCGAGCCAGAACTGAGCCCGCTCCTGCAGGGTGCGTATCATATTCAATAAATACCAATCCACTTAGTAGGCCTAGGCCTATTTATTTATTTTGTCTACGAAACAAAAACATGTCGTGGGTCTCATATCATAGGGGCCTATGAACCATCAGATGGAGCTGCATCATTTTATCAGACGGGCGTATGAAATTTGTGCTATTTTCATAGAATTATTTAGAGTTTTTGTTTGGCGTAAGAACCAAATGGCTCTTTCACAACAAGTCAGAGAGGCGTATATGGGTTGATACGCCTTTTTATTTTGGCGTATGAGCAACGATGGCTTATACGCCCTGTATTGTATTGTATGTATAAAAAACTGAAGTGTCTAGTAATATGGGCGTAAGAGCCAGAAATAAATAGGCCAAATGTCAATGTTATTGCAAAATGCTGACTAATAAAAAAACTAATACTACATCTAATTGTAAATTGATTAAATTGGTTTTGCAAATGTTAACTAGAATTGATAAAGCGTTTTTCGTTCCTCCTGCATAATTTTGATTTTGGCTCATACGCCCCTATGATATGAGACCCACGATATTTTATAATATGGTGAAATTAAGAATGAAGCAATATAGAATTCCAAGAGTATTTGAATGTGAATATCGATGTGGGAATATTTCCGATTTCTATATACAGCTACTTGACCTTTGAAAGTAGCTTAGTTACTTTTTAAGCTACTTTCATTCGTAAGTAGCTTGCTACTTGTGCAACTACTTTCGTGTTTTGTTACCACAAATTAGAGTAAAATTTTGTTCATGTTCATTAGGGCGTTGGCCCTGGCTTGTTGCAATAAAGCAATCCAATATGCAACTTATGCCTAAGTGAATAAACTGCCAATATTAACTGCCACTGGCCAATGTAGGAGGTTTGAAAGAACGACCCGACAATTAGATGCTTGGCCTGCAACATTGTTCCTTAATGCCGTATGTCCAGGTATGATGAGAAAAGAATGCATATCAGATCACATCTACATATTGAGTGCCCAGCTCCCGCGTTCACGATAACATTCTGCACAATTTTGGTGACTCTTTCGATGCACAACTCACTAGGTCAAACATAGAACGCGCTGACTTTATGCAAAGTTTTCCCTTTAAAAAAAAAATTTAATTAGATTTTCTGAAACGCTTGTGAAAGTGTTTGATCTGCTCACCAACTTGACAAGTTTCGAAACACTGATTTTGTTGATTTAAATAAATTAAAAGTTGATTTAAATGAAATAAATCATGATTTTTTATTTTTTTAATATATATATATATTGATACTCTTTATTCCAACAACTATATAGTTGGGTAAAGGGGTGTTTCCACCATTGTTCTTGGGCATCCCCGGAATCAGTATCGGTCTGCCAAGCTCGACACATCATTTTCTTGAACTAAAAATTAAAAAATCCTACACCCTGTTGTTTCCAGCCATGTCGCTGGCTGTGCAGCGCCAGACCAGCGCCCACCAGGAGGTTGCCTCCTCGTTCCACGCCGAGGTGTCGCAACCCCTCAAGGAGTACCTGATGTATGTAGACGCCGTGAAGGAGGCGATGACGCGGCGAGACTCGGTGCAGATAGAGTACGAGCTGACGGTGGAGGAGCTCAAGAAGAAGAGAGACGAGAAGGAACAGGTAGAAAATACTAGGGCCGACACGTTTAAACGTGTAGTAATTTGTCACTGAAATTAAAAGCCCACTTTGCAAAGTCACTCTCGAAACAACTGTGATTCCCTTTCCCTACTCGAGATTAAAACTAGGGATGACGAAACCCGACCTTTTTACGACCCGGGTACCCGTCCTCATTAACCCCGGGTTACCCGGGTAGTAACACACAAGAATTGTGTGTGGTGTCTAATGAACTGAAGAAATGCGCTCATCAATTATATTATTGTAATATCTTGGACGTAATGCTGTTCTATAAACAATGACGTGCCGATGAAGTAGTATTTCATAATCACAAAAGAGGAACAGCAGTGGGCCATTAAGATAACACTCACTGTTCGTTGCATCTGCTTTATATCTTGACACAGTCAAGTCAAGGTCACGACTCACAATGCGATGCGTTGGCGCGGAGCGTGGGGGGGGGGACTGGAGCCCAAATGAGAGTAAACAAGATAAGGAAAGGTTTGTCACCATGGGTGATAGCTTTTAAGTTTTGACTTCTAGCAGATTGAAAACATAAGTGATGTTGTGGTAATTATTTACGCTGTATAATCTCTGGAAGATCGCACGAGTGGTTAGGCAGGAGGAGGGGGGGCGGCGACGATCTAACCGGATACTCTTCCGACCCGTCTTGAAACACGGACCAAGGAGTCTAACATGTACGCGAGTCATTGGGACCGCACTAAACCTAAAGGCAAAATGAAAGTAAAGGTCGCGGCGCGAGCCCGGCCCCCCGGGCATACTAAGCACACTGCCACAAGTCGGCGGCATGAACAAAGGACATTATAATTCAAAAGAAAAACGCCGCCAAGCACAAAAGATATGAGAAAGCGCATGTTTACATTAGCCTTCCGCCTACAATGTGACACCTCAATTCAGGAACCGGGTTTTACGGGTAAACGGGTAGTAGACACACGTACCTGTACCCGACTTTGTCGGGCGGGTACCCGGTACCCGGGTTCCCGTTGTCTTCCCTAATTAAAACACACAAATAGAAAATGCTGCTTCACTGTATTTCACACCTTCTGTGTGGTTGTCTTCTTCTTCTTTCTTCTTTCATATGCCCGCATTTTTGGCTTACTGGTTCATCATGCATGCTTCTTTTTCCTCATAGTTCATACCAAGTGGAAGGGCATCAATTTTGTTTTTAAGGCTTATATTGTTCAACACACGACTTTATGTCAAGGGCAACCACTCAAACTGGAAAATATTTTAGAACTCTTAGTAAAAGGTTGGCATTGTGAGAATGGTGCACGTTAAACACGGTTATACTAATTTAAATGTTTTGGCAATTAAAAAAAATGTGGAACGCCCTAGAAAATACCTAACTCAGTTAGGCTATACTAGGAAAACGCTAAAGTCCCGCCGCGTTGATGGATGAGCATTTTTGTAAGTTTTTAGCTTGCGTGGGACCACTTTTCCTTTGCAAGTGCTTTGTGAATGCATTGTAGGTGATTGTTGTCAAGTTTCTATTGTTACTTACCTACCTAGCCTCACACCTGGTATTAGAAGTATTTTATTGTTTTAAATATTACTGTTTTAAATACTGAGCTTTATATTGTACCTACATTGTTTAAATGTATTGTTGTGTAATTTTGTATTAATGTAACATACACACATTGACGATGCCCATACAGTGTGCCATGTACCTGTCTAGTTGGTGAATAAAATCTGAATCTGAATCTGAATTGTTATTTTAAACCTAAAAAAACTCATTTTAAAACCTTTATTTTCATGGTTTCTATCTAGCTTTTTCAACTTTTTCTTTCAAAAGGTACCGTAGGCCAGGGTTGCCACCAAGTCAACTTTTTTATCCTTGAAAAATACTTAAAAAATCCTGAGAAATCTTTGAAAGTTCAGTTAGTCAGCATTAGCGTATTATAACCGCAAAGGAATGTTACAAATTTTCAGGTTTCATACCAAAATATGTTATGCCAGCCTGATTTTCGAGAATCTAGTCAAAATTACGTGCAGACAAATGCATAAGAATCAGAATTTTCTTCCAATATATTTTAACGTTTTACTTTTAGTCCTACTCACCATAACTACCACTTGCGGTAAATGTTAGGCCTATGCAGTCACTTACGTTTATTTTTACTAGTACCTGATGTTTTTTCCTGTCTACATTGCTTTTTTTGGCTGAATTTAAAAAAATGTATTAATGAATTTTTTTTTAAGGATAGCAGAAAATCCTAAGATTTTGCCCAAAATCCTGTTATCCTTGAGACACTCTAAAAATCCTGAGAAAAGGATAAAATCCTTGAAAGTGGCAACTCTGCCGTAGGCTACTATATCACCATAACCTTAATGTCCATGTGAAATATGAACGTTCTAGCCCCACCCGTTTGGTCAGAATCGGGGAAAATATCACGAAAATTTCGCAATAAAAATCAAAAAAAATCGTAAAAGTACGATATTCATGAGAAATTTTTCTTCGATTGTAGCCAAAAACGTATAACAGGTCTCAGTTCAGAAATTTCGAAGGTCCGTCCCTTCAAAATTTCATCAAGATCAAATATGCCGTTTGTCCAGGAATCGTTGCGAACAAACAGACAG
>JAMZAV010005225.1:0-44755 GCA_024449915.1 Sweltsa coloradensis
AAAGTATGCTTGTGTTTGTAGGTTTCAACGTTGCAAAGTACAAGTCCTCGAACGGGCTATTCCTGCAAGCGCTCTTCAAGCACATGTGCAAACTACCAGACCCGCTGGTACCAACAGATATAAAGTCCGCCATGCAAAGAGTCTATGGATGCATACTCCTCACTGGACCTGGAGCGGACGAAGTACAAATGTTAGAGGAAAATCATATTGAGGACGAGAAAACCTGTAGAAAGGTGAGTATCCCTTTTTTTTAAATTTAAATTCTTATTACGATAAATCGTACATTTTATACAACACAATTTTGAGTGTACATGTCCTTTAACTAAATCAAATCAAGGTTACTTATACTTATATTGAAAAATTTTCATAATATGTAATAAATTGTAAAATAATTATTGAAAATTAATTATAATAATAATTTAATGGGGGGAGCTGGGTAGATGTGGAAGATCTACGATTGTGGGAGGATTGACGATTTCATGCCAAATTGGTTGCGTTTTGATCTACGTCCAGACGATTTCTTCCATGTTGAATTATTTTGATGCATATTTCTTTGTTTACAGGTCTCAGTAACCCAGGGCGAAAATTCTTTGGAACAGGACGAAGAAACAGAATCGGGTGATTGCTAATACAACGTTTACACGCAAACAAGAATGTATTTAACTTTTCTACTGAGGCTTATATCAATTATATTGGCCTAATATATTGTTTATGACATATTATACTATTATAATGACAAAATTTAATTCATTTATGAACATGTATTTGCATTTTAGGCCTTGTTTTTGTATTATTACTTTGGTTTGCTTCTGATTTTCTTCTTGTAAATATAAATAAAATTTTTTTTTAAAATTTGAAATTGCACGTGAAGCGAATAGGTCTAGGCCATACAAAACAAATCCGTGATATCGTAACACGAGCGCTCAATTCTGCGACTGTCTTAAAAGCATAAAAATGTAAGCATTCATGATTCGAATAACATAATATTTACCGAAGCACTATTAATTAAGATAAAATGTATTTAAGGGAATATGCCTTTGTTCTATAAACATGTTCAAAGTCAAATTGTTCATTACAAGTGTGTATTTTTAATTCAAAATTAATGTTGAACCATTTATTTTACAATGCCTACTCATTACAATATTATTTATAACACACATAAGTCACAAAACACGTATTATTCGCGACCTCACATAAATATGGTATTGTCATTTTTGTTTACACTACACACTACATTCGTTTGCTGCACCTGCACTCATGTGACCAACACTTGAGACTTAACACTTTAAACCTAAATAGAAGAACCTTTATCCAAACACATCTATCACTTATTGTTTATGTAGGCCTTATGTATTCACATGAACTTCGCCATCATTGAAAAAATCCGAGAAGTCTTCAATTTAGGCCGGCACTTGACAACAACAAAACAGGGGCTAAGTGTTCAAACTCGATTACCACATTTCCACTTCATCCAAAAGTAAATGTTTATATATTATAAGGTATCACGTAGGCCTTCTTCGCTATAACCTCATCAAGAAAGTAAATCTTCATGACTTATCTTCTTCGGAAACCACGACTAAAATAGGGCCTATTCAGCATCCACCAGAACATCAAACAAGGCTAAATGTTCCTATATAACAATGTTGCTAGGAATCGCCTCAACAGGGAAGAAATTCTTCAACACGAAAACTTCTCCCAAGATCACCAAGATAATCACCAAAGTCTCCACCATCGACCACAGCATGACCCGGTCGTTCAACTCTTCAGCTCTCTTCTTTCCATGAGCCTCGCGTAGACGATACCTTGTCTGCTCGAGCGCAACGTAATTCAACTTCTCATGCAGATGGTCGGCAGCCGATTCCATCGAATGCAAAGTTTTGACATGCTCAAGATAATTAGGCAGTTCCTTCTCGGGTCCCACTTGGTACCTCATGTAGACAAGCTTATGTGAAAAGGTTGAGAATTCATTGCTGAAGCAGAGGGTGTACACTCCTTTGGTAAGGGGAGTGAACACGTGGATTTTATATTGTTTCTTAATCTCACGGAAGATTACCTTCCGGTTGGGCCCTTGGATGGTGACGTCTACATCGAGTTGTCCACCACTGACCACCTGAAACTCGATGGTGGTCGTAATGTTCTTCTCGAGGAACTCGTAGAAGCATTGTTTGGAGTTGTCGGGCAGCTCAAAGGTAAGCTCGATGGCTTGGATCGGGGAAGCAAACGCCAGAATCACGAATAACACTCCGAGATACATTATGTTTGATAGAACCTTTGGTTGTGTGTTCTTTGTGTACATCTCTCAGCTCGTATCTAAAATGCACTTTCTTTATAACAGTTACCACATTGAACGTTGAGAACAACAAATGACAACAACGGGGATTTTGTAAACAAATAATTCACAGCCTTAAAGATGAATAAACTCAATGTGTGAACTACCGCCTCCTATAGATCTAGGAGCATCTAGCATCTGGGATGCAGGACTTCGTCGCGGATACCGCGACCAGAGTCGATAGAGAAGTTTCCCCTTTGGGGAGGTCCCCTTACTCCCAAGTCAAAACGGAATCTAACGCTCTGCGCGCTGAGGGCGGCTCAAATGTGAAACTAATAAAAGCACTGCACGCTAAATACGGTCAGTAGATTATCGATATGCAGTGACAATGCAATAAACAAAACAACAGACGAAACGTCAAACTTCAATTTTACTTCAATTATATTAGCCCAGGGCCCTAGCCTTTTAAAAAGATTAACTTTTGATTTATTATTGTACTATAAAGTGTTGCGCAGGCGTCACTGACATTTTCGTGCGAAATTAATCGAGATATGGGTTGTTTAAGCCTTACGGACGTAAGTGTAGCCTAGGCCCAAGGCCACAATACAGTTTTCAGACGTAAGTACGCCCTTGGCATTCAAATCGAAATCTTGAACAATACATTTTGTCGGCCTAGGTCCTAGGCTTAGGTCTACTCCATCAGAAATATCCTCATCAATTAAGAGAGTTTGCTTTATGCCAAAACATTCGCCCACATTCGATCGTATTTAATATTTTGACGTTTCACGCCATTTGTCGTCAACGACTGTTAACTACTATTAGAAAAGTGACGTAGTTTTATTGAAGTAGTTCCATGAATTGTCACACAGAGTCGCGCAGGACGCTAGATTCCATACGCCAAAAACCGACTTTTTATTTAACCCAGGCCGGTATAGGGAGTTGGAGGACCTCCCCAACGGGGAAACTTCTTTATCGACTCTGCCGCGACGCAAAGGAACAATGCTATCTATCGGATAAAGAGAAAAGCTTTTAGTTGCAGAAGGATGCGTAAGCAGCACTGTAGCTACAAAAACTGAGAAAAGTCCAGGGCCTTCTGGATTTCCGTCTTCCTTTTTGACACAACATAGTTGGCGATGTACATGAGTAGTGGTGCTGACAGTGACAATAATAAAATTATTGGATTGTTGATTCTTGTGTTTTGATAAATAACAATTGGTGTATAATGTACAAACAAATGAAACTAAACTAGGAAACGCTCCAGTTGGACGCGTTGATAAGCGAGCACGTGCTATAGCTAGACCCACATTGCACATTTTTAAAAAATTAAAAATTTGCGACGTTCGCTGTCCACGGGGCCATGCTTCCAAAATTATTTATTATTGGCAAGGTATTTGGTGATTTGGATAAACCCGTGGGTAAAACTTTACTTTGTGGATAAAATCCACCGCCATCTAGAGTACCTTGACATCATTTCTTTTGGAAAACTATTTAAACTCTTTAGTTACAAAAATTACACTGCAATCTCGATAGTATTTTGATTTCTTCTAGGTGGCAGTGCATAGAAACTGTGTGCAACTTTTTCGTTGCCATGGTAACGTTACTTTTGTTATAATGTAATTTCCATCTACACTACTTATCGGATCAAAATAAAATTAACATATTCGTGACCGGACGGACATTCTGAATGATTTGGCCGTCTCAGATTTTGTCGCCGTTTAGTTTGAAAAAAAAACTTTCGATTAACTTGATTGTAACTTTTTAGCTTTGTGAACGATTTTGCCACAAAACTAATGGCATTCAAGCGAGAACGAAGCTTGCAGATAGTCAAAATTTTAACTCGATCCGAGCCTCCGTTCGAACGTTATGGCGAGACATACAAACAAAAATTAAAAAAAAACAAAACAAAAACAAAACCAATGACTATTTTTTCCGGCATAGTTAAATGGAAACGCTCGCTTCGCTCGCTTAATAACTGAAAGAAAACACAAACTAATATCAAGGCCCTAGCCCACCATAGTGGCAGTCCACGGAAACTTATTGGCCTTCTTATTCAGCACGGAACGGCGGCCATTGTGGGGGCATTGGTCACCTAGCCATCAATGACGTACATAAGCTTTGCTAGACGCTCAGTCTCCTATCCTTCCAACCGAACACTAGCATGGACGTTAGAAGCCATCATGATCAGGGAAAAATCATTTCACTGCAACATAGATACTTCATCTAGTTGAATGAACTAAGATGCAGTGGATTATTTGATCGACGCGGGATAAGAAAATACGTAAACAGATGGCGGACATTTTAAATTTTGCGTCTCATGTGAAAACGAGAAAAGTTGTCATAACTCTCATAAAACAAATCAGAAACCGTCCTGGGCCTAGGCCCAGATGTAGAAAATTATTTATAATACAACAGTGTAGGCCTAAAGTTCCATTAGGCTATAGGACTACATTCAATTAATGCTAACATAACACGTTTGACAAGCCCTAGGCCTCTTCTAGCCAACCCTAGACCTGCACGACCTTGTTCAGACACACATCCCGCACAAATAACTAGTTTTGATTACTAAAAGCCTAATGCAGATAAACAATAGTATGATAGTCCACCAACTTGAATTGCTTTATTCGGAAATTGGAGTAACTGAGAGATTTGCGGAAGAAAAACTGTTTTTCTTCAATAATACCGAGAAATCGCCATCTTGTGGTTTTGGTTTTACACCGCTTGTTAACACAAAGGCTGCTAAATTTAAAGGTACGATACATTTAGATGGCGGTTGGTTTTTTCCTGATCATGATGGCTCCAACATCCACGCTCCCCACGGCCATACTGTGTGTCTAGCGCTTAGCTTATATTACGTCATTGCACCAGGTCCTAGCTACCTAACACTGCTGCTGTAACAGAAGCTCAGTATAAGTATCTAGTAGACCGTGGTCAGCTGCACCGCCGTCTGGATGTATGTAAAAATAGTACCTTTACAGACATCCAGACGGCGGTGCAGCTGACCGATGCCCCCACAATGGCCGCCGGGCGCCGAAAAAATAGCAATAGGCAGGCCTACAGCAGCGCTCATGCGTCATCTAGACGTACTATATACTATTCCAAAATCTTTGACTAATATCAAATAAAGTCCTTTCTACAAAGCCAACCATCTTGGAGCCTAGCCTAGTTTGCACATGAAACCATGTATATTATACAAGGCCTTCTGAATGATGAAGCTTGCTTTTACGATCTTTGTGGCTATGAATATCTACAGTGCTGCTTGTGCATCATTCGGACACTAACAAAAAACTCAAAAAGCGCTATCTGGATCATCTTTGCATCGCGGGGTGTTTACGGAAACCTCGAGAATCTATCGGATCGGATCCAACCCACTTGATCCTTCTTTTTTAGGGATCACTTAGATCCAACCTGATTTCGTGATCTGACGGATCTCTTAAAGGGACTTTTAACTAAAAAAAATATTTTTTACCACATGATCAATAGCACAATACTACACTAAAATGACAGTTTAAAACATTATATCATGTAACTGTGATTTAACACTAATTTTTCAATTTTTTTGATCCAGAAATTAGCGAAAATTGGTGTTTTGGGAAATTTCTTAAATCGGCTTAAATCTGTTTCTTTTTTGGTCCACATAGATACTAAAGCATGGTATCAATCTAAAATGCTCATTTTTTACATCGTGTCTTGAAACTGTGCCCAAATATACCCTCAAACACAGAAAAATATGCATTCCAAAATCACACCCCATCTTGGAAATCAGTCGATTTTGACCGCACTATTTGTCCAAATTACAAAACAAAATACAGAGAATTTAAAGAAAAGGCTGTAGAGTACGTCAATAATGGCCAATATTTTTTTGGATCAAAATCCTCCAAGGTCACGGGGCATAAATATCGTCCCCATGTTATTTCTTATGGGAGTTTTTTGCCGATGGGACCTAGCTAGAAAAATGCCATGTTTGACAATTTTTTGGGAGGTCATAGTGGCCCCAATAATTTTTCTGTTGATTGCTAAATTCATTACTAGTCAGCCTGAATGAAATATATTTTTTGAATTTAGCGGTTAAATACCCCTTTAAGCTTTTCGATCGCAGATACTTTGAATTGGGCTTGTTTCCGAACGCCGATTTATGTAGGGATCCGGTCGGGTTAACCATATCAAGGTTTCCGAAAACACCCTATAACTCCGACCGAATTGGATCCTTACGTTTTCAACGGTAATCGTTCCGGTTGTTGTTGGTCAAGATCGAAAGGATTGCGATTTATTTCGTTAGACAAAATTTATATGTTTGATTAGTAAAAATGGTGGATGATATGCCTTGGCCTACTCGTAAACACAATCAGATTATTAACTTCCTCAAACGAATAACAATAGAATGCTCATAGAAAACCTACCTTAGTAAGAACCTAACCCAAAAAGTTCCGTACGTTCCCTTTTTTCATGAAATTTTACCATTTAAAACCAATTTCTACCCGATTGTAAATAATACACACATCAATGTCATTTCGGAGATTTGACAACTGACTGCGAATCATTTGTTCACATTTGGCCGTACACTGCCTTGTAAATCATACCTTTCGACCTCGACAAACAACAACCGGATCGATTACCGTTTCTCCGGAACGATTACTGTTGCTCCCGAGTCGATTACCGTTCCCGAGTTGAACCCGTAATGTTACTGAATAGAGGCCCTGTTGTTTCTCAAGTTTTTCTGTTTTAGAGGTCATCCAACCCATCCAACCATACTATTTACAACTCCATGATCCAACCATGGACTTAGAATAGTAACTGGCGCTATCCAACCAAGGAGTTTAAATAGTACCTCCTCAAACTCAATAATCCAACTATCAAGGTTGTGTTCCGTAAAGGCGACCGGTCGACCATTCTGGGCTCGACTGGGGATTGTTATTTTCATTGTTTCACTCAACGTCTGATTGTTGGGAACTGCATTGGCTACGGAATGGTGCGTGCTTCTACAAGGCCGTGTTTTTATGAAAATTGTGATATCTCGTTAAAATATTACATAAATCATATCATTTTACTAAATAAATGAATGAATGATTAATTTATTGTGTACCCATGTGAATTACAGGAACATTCTCGGTAGTGGACATAATTTTCCATGATTTTTAATGATATAATTTGAAATAACCGCCCCTTTCCTCAAAGACCTGCCCACGACCGGAATAAAACTCTGGGCTTCTTGTTTCGACCACAACAATCGAAACAACTACGCATCGCATACGTTCCTTTCAAATCTGATCTATCATTGGTGCAAATTGTGTTTACTTAAATTTCATTGGTCGCATACTGGTCGTTCTGGTCGTCTTTGCGGAACACAACCCAAGTCAAAACTAAATCTTACGTTCGGCGCGCAGAGGGCGGCTTTAATATGAAACTACGTAAAGCACCGTACGTCGTCGTACGGTCAGTAGATTTTTTTTATGTGCAGTGATGCTGCAATAAGTAGATTAACGAAATATCCCAGGAATTATAGATTTTGACATCAACATCCTTAACCTAAAGCTGATTTTTGCACACATGTAGCATTTTGGCATTCTTCAAACGTATAGAGAGTTCCCAAAAGCACAGACGATTGCTTCCTCCGCTATAGCGCCAAAAGGGCATAAGTCACACAGTTACAAAAAAGTGCTTGTAATAACCTGAACCAACAGAGATATATCTGTGATTTTTGTTAAAAAAAAAATTCGGGACTATGCATGCTTTGTGTTTAATATCCAAAACAGATATTATTACATTTTATATAAATCACAAACACGAATAGTGCTGGTGCCTGACTCAATATTTCCAAGAATATCCCGTAAATCTTGAATTAGGTCGAGTTCACGAAAAATTATCAAGACATAACAAATATGCGGGAGGCTGTCTCGTGGAACTCCCTTTTTGATTTTTTACCGTGCGATGAAAATTGACTGAGATATGCCCAAATGAGAATTGTTTAAGCATCGGCACTATAGCCAAATAGTCTATGGAACAAGCTGCATCAACTATAAAAATATTTCAACGCCGGAAACAACACCAAAATTTAGGATCTGGTTAAAAGACATATTTTAGAATGTTATTTTCACGGGGACACTCTTGGCAGCAAATAAGTCACCTGTCATGGCATCCTCAAGATGGCCCCCAAATTAATTCTTAAAATTGCTGTAACTCAAGAAGTAATCATCGGATTTGAACAAAACAGGTATTATTTTAATGGGGTTTTAATTATCTTAAAAAATTCACAACAAGCATTTTTACCTCAAATGCAATAGTTTTAATTATATTTATAAATTACTACAATATATTGCAATTAAAGCACTTTTTAATATATATATATGTATATATATATATGTTATATCGTTGACTTTCACGGATTGAATATGCACACATTGTATTTTCGGGTAGTCCATGTGGTTTTATTATTAGTTCCAATGTTTCGCGCAGTTCTCCTTGCCCATCTTCAAGGAAATTTAAAACATAAAACAATATCAAAACAAACAAAACCTTACTTCTTAACAAACACTGCAACTGGATACAAAGACAAAACCAAAAAGCTTAGAAAACATAGGCAAAGTGGAACATGAAGTGCCCCGAATCGTAAGAGAGGCGATGGAGATGGAGAAACGGAAACACAACATGAACACACGGGACGATGCTAAAAGACTTCCAGCCACATGGAAACATGTTTTGCAAGGCTGTCATATTCAACCAAAAGCTCTCCCTGTGGACATGTTTTTAGGCCGTCCACCTCCGACAACAAGAGTTGACAAGAGGAAGAAAACTCAACAAGAACCCCTTGAGCCATCTACTCGTACGCTGAGGTCATCTAAAAAGTAATAGAGTGTGTTGATGTCTTCACAGTTTTTAAAATATCTGGATGTTCATAATATGTTGTCATTAGTACCTATGTTTTCTAAGCTTTTTGGTTTTGTCTTTGTATCCAGTTGCAGTGTTTGTTAAGAAGTAAGGTTTTGTTTGTTTTGATATTGTTTTTATGTTTTAAATTTCCTTGAAGATGGGCAGGGAGAACTGCCCGAAACGTTGGAACTAATAATAAAACCACACGGACTACCCGAAAATACAATGTGTGCATATATATATGACATAATGAAATTCTTTCGAGTTTCCGAGTTAAATAAGTTTTATTACCAACGTTTCGAACAGTTCTCCCTGCCCATTCTCAAGGTAACGACATACAAATTAAAAAACATTGAGTAAACAAACAAGACAATAACAAATAATATAAAAGACAAAACAAGTCACTGCAACTGCTCAAGCTCCACCTACCAAACGCCTGTTAAGGTCATCGCAAAGATCTTAAATGTAATGCTGAGCAGTTGCAGTGACTTGTTTTGTCTTTTATATTATTTGTTATTGTCTTGTTTGTTTACTCAATGTTTTTTAATTTGTATGTCGTTACCTTGAGAATGGGCAGGGATAACTGTTCGAAACGTTGGTAATAAAACTTATTTAACTCGGAAACTCGAAAGAATTTCATTATGTCACATTATATATATATATCGGGTTCAAACCCCGGTGTAGTCACTTTTTTAATTTCTATCTAAAGTACTAATATATATATATATATATATATATATGTCATTTTTAAAAAGTTTTACGGTAAAACCACGTACCTTGTTAAAATTGCAGTCCTAGTTGGACGTTGTCGAGTGGGTGCAACGTTTCGCCAATGTTGCACGTTGCAAACGTTGCACCCACTCGACAACGTCCAACTAGGACTGCAATTTTAACAAGGTACGTGGTTTTACCGTAAAACGTTTTAAAAATGACATCATATCCCAACCACGAAAGTCTAAAAACTCACATATATATATATACATCCAAATTTGGTTTTAGGGTTTTTGTTCGTGTATTTTCTCTTCTCTCTAGCGGCCTACACAAGGACCATTGTCAGCTGGTCGACGTTTCGGCTGAATCACATCAGACATCATCAGGACGAGACCCTTACATCTACACAGGAAGAATACACAGGTCCGACTACACGTAGCCGAAGCCGTCTGGTTTAATGTTTGTTTGTTTTTGCCCGGGCTGAGTCGGGCTGCGTGCGCAATGTGTTTACGTACATTGAGTTGGAGAGTATATAAACCAGCAGAGTTGTTATGAGAGGTCATTCCCACGTCTGCAGTAGAAGCAGCAGCAGTAGTTTTTTCGGAGCTGTAAGGGTCTCGTCCTGATGATGGCTGATGTGATTCAGCCGAAACGTCGACCAGCTGACAATGGTCCTTGTGTAGGCCAGCTAGAGAGAAGAGAAAATACACGAACAAAAACCCTAAAACCAAATTTGGATGTACCTATGACTGTTCGTGAAAACCTACGTGCTAACATATATATATATATATATATATATATATATATATATATATTATTTATACGTAGAACTCGCTAGATTGTCAAAAAAATGTCACACTACACTAAAATATCGTCAATAAATCCAAATTATTGTTAGTCTTGAAACTGAATTCCGGTAATTTATTGATTAATTAATTAGTGAAATTAAGCATTAATTAAATCCCAATTAAAAGTTTATTATTCACGTACCACAATCACATAGTGTATCACACAAGAACAATATGACTACAATTGACTTAAAAATTATTAGTTTTAAATCTTAATTCCAATCACTTTCATATAAATTTAATTAATTCAATTAACTAAAAATAATTACAATAATCTCAATTAATTGTGTAAAATTAACAAAATGTGGTCGACCTTGGTATCATTTTAAAGCTAGTTTTATGACGAATAATTGTACTGCAAAAAAATAATTAAGTAAATTAATTAATCTCCAAATTAATTGGATGAGCGAAGCGAAGACTTCAATTTCACTGACCCCCCAACAAATTTAGCTCGGTTATTTTTTTGTTTGTTTTTTGTGTATTTTTTTGTGTGTTTTTTTCTGTTTGTTCGCACGATTCCGGGCAAACGGCATATGCGATCTTGATAAAAATTGAAGGGGACCTTCGAAATCTCTGAACTTAGACGTGCCACGTTTTTGGGTACAATCGAAGAAATATTTCTCATGAATATCGCACTTTTACGATTTTTTTTCGATTTTTAGTGCGATATTTTCGAGACATTTGGGCCGATTCTGACCAAACGGGTAGGGCTACAACGTTCATATTTCACATGGGACATTAAGGTTATGGTAATGTATTGTTTTCTGAAAGAAAAAGTTGAAAAAGCTAGCCAGAATCTATAAAAATAAAGCTTTTAATATAAGTTGTTTGACTTTTTGTGCGATATTTTGTGCCATTTGGGTCAATTCTGACCAAACGGGTGAGGGCTACAACGTTCATTTTTCACATACACATTAAGGTTATGGTGATGTATTGCTTTCTGAAAGAAAAAAATGGAAAAGTTAGTCAGAATCTATAGAAATAAAGCTTTTAATATAAGTTTTTTGACTTTTAGTGCGATATTTTCGTGCCATTTGGGCCAATTCTGACCAAACGGGTGGGCCTTCAACGTTCATATTATACATGGACATTAAGGTTATGGTAATGTAGTACCTTTTAAAAGAAAAAGTTGAAAAAGTTAGCCAGAATCCATAGAAATAAAGCTTTTAATATAAGTTTTTACGGTAAATTATACCAATTGACAGGTACCAAAAGAAATTTGACAACAATCACTTACAATGCGTAGGTAGCAAAACAAAGCACTTGCAAAAGTAAAGATATTCCACGCAAACTAAAAACTTTAAAAAGCTCATCCATCAACGCGGCGGGACTTTAGCGTTTTCCTAGTCCTAGTTACATTTTACTTCCTCTTCAACAGCCCTCGGACATCCCTTCATAATTGTTCTATCCGCCATATACAACCTGAAGAGTGGCATGATTTGGACCCTGGTCAGGCTTCCCACAAAAATTATAAAATTATTGGATGAGCGAAGCGAAGTCTTCAATTTCACCGACCCCCAAAAAAATGTAGCTCGGGTGTTTTTTTTTTTTTTTTTTTTCTGTCTGTTTGTTTGTTCGCTCTCTACCGGGCAAACGGCATATGCGATCTTGATGAAAATTTGACAGGCCCTTCGAAATCTCTGAACTTAGACTTGCTACGTTTTTGGGTACAATCGAAGAAATATTTCTCATGAATATCGTACTTTTACGATTTTTTTCGATTTTTAGTGCGGTATTTTCGTGACATTTGGGCCGATTCTGACCAAACGGGTGGGGCTACAACGGTTATATTCACATGACATTAAGGTAATGGTGTAGTATTGCTTTCTGAAAGAAAAAGTTAAAAAAATTAGCCAGAATCTATAGAAATAAAGGTTTTAATTTGTTTTTTTTGAGGTGTTAAATATTAAAACCTTTATTTCTATAGATTCTGGCTAACTTTTTCAACTTTTTCTTTCAAAAGTCAATACATCACCCTTACCCTAATGTACATGTGAAATATGAACGTTGTAGCCCTACCCGTTTGGTCAGAATCCGCCCAAATAGCACGAAAATATAGATTTTAGATCTTTCTCACAGCCTTGTATGAAAACTTCACAGGAGATTTTATACCTTACTCACAGCCTTGTTACAAACAATCAAAGATCCAGCAGATCTAATGATTGCTTTGTATGGGCCGTGTTAATATGTTTTTATTATCTTAAATTAATATTAACATTTTATAATTAAAAAGCTCATCCATCAACGCGACTAAAAAAAGCGTTTGCGAAGCTTCCTAGTTATTCCATTTAACAATAATTTTGTGCATGTGTAATTTGATTAAACATATTTCGTGTTGTACGTGTTGTATTATGCGGCAGGTTTAATTTTATAGATTTTGAAAGTAGTGTGAAAGTGTCATGAAAATGTCCAGCAGGGATGAAGGAGACGCTGACAAATAAAACAATACTTTGGTTTTTATGAAAAATCTTTCTTGAAATTTATTAAATATCTAATATTTAAGATATAATCTAATATCATAAAGATACCCTAAACATATAGATAATGTTAGTAATTGGCCATAAGATGACACCCAGAACAGATATTTTTTGTCGAGTGCAACGTGTGCGACAAACTATAAGAAATTGCAAATTGCTCAATACAAATGACTAAGAATTTTTGGAAATTTTCCCAGAAACACGTCAATTTATGATTTACATTTTTTCTAAAGACTTACTGAACGGTTTTATTTCAAATGTAAAAAAAAAATACCTCTAACAACCTCATTAATCAATTTGGCAATTGTTCTTTTTTCACTGCCTTACAAACACTATCGGCACAAACGCACTAAGAATATTTTACTTCAATCTTCAGTATGATTATTTTTATGTTTACTTTTTTACATGCTAGATGAACGAATTGTTTACAATATGAGCTTTAAACTCATAACCTTTTTGTGATAAATAATGTAAATTGAATGGTTTTGAAAATCACCCAATGAAGAGGGGTTTTTATTAATTTTTCCCTTGTTTTCATATGTAATTATTTATATTATCAATCTTTAGGTTCCAAAAAGGTTTATGGCAAGGTTAAAAGTAGAGAGCTAAAGGCTCAGGTATTTCATTTGGTGCTCTGTAATTATACTCATGTAAATACTCACAATAAATATATACTTCTCTATAAAAAAGAGCTTTTTTGCCGGAATCGTGATGACACAATAACAAACTTAAAAAATATTTCATCAAACCATAAAATAATGAATCAACACTTGTAAATTACTTTTATCACGTGTAGTTAAATGTAAGTCAATGCTCGCTACGCTCATCCGATAAAATAATAATCATCCAAAAACAACAATCAAATATACGGTTGTTTTTGTTGGCGCCATGAAGGTGCTGTGCTAACATGTGCTGCATGGTGGAAACGAGTTTCTAGCAGCACTTCCGTGACGTCACAGCCAAGATGGCAGCGCCCACAAATCTCTACTAAAACTACCGTATATAATGACGTGTACCGAACGTGATTGCGGAATCGTTTCTCGTCGCGAGGCGAGTACGAAGTCCAGAGGGCGCGGCAACCTCCGTCGCCATGGCAACGCGGCGCTGCTGAGCAGACGCTGTGTGAACTGGGTGTGTGTCGCTCCCTTTGCCGTGTGCGAGACAGTCGCTCGCATCGTCCCCCGGTCCTGTCACTCCAGTCGGCGCTACTTCGGCATTGACTCTGTCACTTGACTTGTAGCGGTCTTTTGGTCGCGCCAGAGTAACGGTAACTTCGTCATTTTCTCTATCACTTCACTTGGTCTTTCGGTCGCGCTATAGTGACAGTAACTTCGTCATTGTTTCTGTTTCTTGACTTGGTCTTTCGGTCGCGCCATAGTAAAAGTAATTTCGTCACTTTACTTGGTATTTCGGTCGCGCCATACTAACAATAACTTCACCATTATCTCTGTCACTTCCAATTGGTCTTTTGGTCGCGCATTATAAGAGTAACTTCGTCTCTTCTTGTCACTCCGCTACTCGCGTTCTTTCGGTCGAGCTACCCTAACAAACCTTGTTCTCTGCTGTTCGGTCGACTCCGTCAACTCTTGTTCCATCACCACTCTGCGAGTTCTCTCAACGCCGCGCGAACTTGCCCGTCTCCCCAAGCCAGTCGTCGAGAGGAGTCAAGTCAAGGACACTCGTCGCTCGAGCGAAAGACACCTGTAGGCTTCACCCCCGACAGTCGCAGCCATGAAGACATCGTCGTTCTCACTGAGGGTCATGCGGAGGGTAAGTTAATACTGGGCATATTTTCTTTTATGACAGAACTCTTGCTTTGTGTGAGATATCAGATGCACTCACTCTGTTTGATGGACACTGTTTATTTGTTAAGATTTGTTCGTTGGTCTTCTAATAGCTAGAGGCTCTAATACCAAAACAGAAAGTCTAGGGTTCGATTCCCGCGTTAAGCAGAAGTTTTTCTTATGTGGAATAAGACCATCGGTTCTTGGCTTAGGAATGTGTAAACGGTGATTTTGGAGCCGTCCTAGCAACGAGGTAACGAAGGTAAGATTGTTACAAAGCCTTGTCGATTCTGGCAGTCTGCGGGTGGAGTCGTGTCCAGCTTGATTGATCGGTGTTTTATAGTTAAATGTGCTGGGCCCCTATTCTATAACTTCTACAGGATTGGATTCGTTCGTAGGTAATCGCACGAATTGAACTCGAAAGCGATGCGTCACAAGTCTGTTGACCATGATAAATAAACACACAGTGACTCATCACTTACGAGCTCGATGCGAAAACCTACGAATCCAATCTAGTAGAAGTTATAGAATCTGGTTGGTCATTGTTCGCTTCTCGATGGTGTCGGAGCCGACAGGGTTTGCTGGTCTGTTTTAAATCTAATGCCAATGGCCCCCACTAAAAATCAGTTATGTGACTGTGAGCGGAAGGCTCTAAATAAGAATTTATTAAAATAACTATTTGACTAAAAATTTTCTTGCAATAATTCATTATCGTACATGCGTTTTTGGCAAATTGAAGTTTGAAGTTTTGAACAGCTGCCTAACTCTCAGAGGCTGAAATGAAGGGATCAACACTCTCTTTTTAAAAAAAAATGAATGATGCACGACAGTCACTCAACCAGGCACGTAGGAACGTTTCGAAAGTTGGGGGGGAGGGGATTGGATTGGATATTGCTTAAGGTCTCATATTTATGCAACTTTGCTAATCGAGACGAAGTGAGGGACGTTAGGGATGACGCGGGGGACAAGGGGTGGACAGGCCTGTGCTGGTCAGAACCAGCCACAAGCGTATGGGGAGGGCAGGGGTTCCCCCACGTCGTGGTCGTCTCCGTCTGTATCATCATCCGTCCGTGTTGTCATTGTCGTCGCCGTCGGGGAGGTAGTCAAAAGGAAGGGGAAAGTTCCCCGACGACGACCCAGAGCTCACCCTTAGTTTCAGGGAGAAGAACTCCCATAATCACGGGCCAAACCACGAGAAGGTTGCGAGTTGGAATTTGATGGCCCGGGGGGGGGGGGGAATTAACTCGCAGAATTTGTGGGCGGCTGCTGGGGTCTAGCCGCCGGAGGCCCTTTCCCCAAGCCGTAAAAAAATTCACCATACTACGTAGTTATTTCCTCATGTTTTAATTGCACTCGGACTCTGTAAACGATGTTTGACGGCAACTATCTGCGATCTAAAAACTAAAAAATGAACGTGAACTGGTGGCCATGTTCAGTAAATTTCAGCCTAATTTTTATGTAATGACGAAGCATAAAGACAAAACAAATTCGTTTTGCCAAGGTGACTGTCGAATTGTAGAAGTGTATGTGCATTACTACGGAATTTCTGGGATTGATATTTAACTCACGTTAGTTTTGCCCCCGCCTGCGCCACTGCACTCAACGCCGACTGCCACGTAATTGATCGAACATTCGTACGAGCTTATGGAAAATAACTCGGAACTGTGTCACTTAAAGTAGTGGACTCTTAGTCTTAGTAGCAGTGGTTTGTGATTGCTGTTCATCCAGACGTTAAATCCATCAGTTCTTTGCTTAGGAATGTGTAAACGGTGACTTTGGAGCCGCCCTAGCAACGACGAGGCACATAATGTATTTTAAAGTTTATTCCGAATAAGCCTTGCATAGCAAGATTCAGGTGTCAAACTTGGAATTTTCGTTTTCGGGCAATGTTGTAAAGGGAATGCCCGAGAACTGTATTAAAGGACTTAAAAAACTTTCCGTCAGTATTGCCATTGGCGAGAATAGACTTGGGAACTTTGATTCAGCGAGCTTTTAACGTTATACACATTTGCCACCATTGTTGTTTCCTACTACATAAATAAAGAACTAAAATAAATACAAAAATAAAATAAATTAACTAAAAAATTAATAAAATAAATAAAATAAACAATAAAAAAACGTATTTAGAGTTTACTTATTCGTCACATAACTGATTTTCAATGGGGGACATTAATCAAAGAGACCAAGCCAACCCTGTAGACCCAGACGCAATCGGCGAGTGCTGCGACGTATGCCAGGACCCTTCGGGGGAGTGTAATTCCCATTAAAAAAACTTTCATGGTGATATGTCCAACGATGTCGAAGTCAATTCATTGGTGAGTCCTCTTTGCAGGCACCGATCACCACGTGGAGGAGTAACAACAAAATGGATAGCATAGAAACCTTCCCCGTGAAAAAATACATATATGTGCCAAGTTTCATGGAGATCGGATGAATGGTGTAGTAATGCATAAAGGACAAACATACAGACAGACATACATACATTCGTTTTTATAGCAATCAGTGGTATGGACAGTGCGAACACCCGCGGATCAACGCCAGAATCAACAAGGCCGATTCAGAACAACTTTGAATTTATTATGTGCCTCGTTGCGAGGATGGCTCCAAAGTCACCGTTTACAAAATTCCTAAGACAAGAACTGATGGACTAGTCTAAATCTGAAGTTTAAAACTTCGGGCATATCGGGAATCGAACCCTGGACCTTCTGCGTTGGAAGCAAAGACGCTAACCACAAGACCCACGATCTACACAAGATAAAATAATGCCATGTGCAATATCTAGTGTGTATAATTGTAAGATCGGAACAGCTGGTTTTAAACCATCATCACCGCTTTACCTTGAAATCTTGACTTGGAGGTAGATCAACGCTCGGAGAAAAATTTGCATTTTCGTAGGAATGTCCTATATAAGGTCAGGCGCAAAGGAATGGGGAGAATGGAGGAATCCACACCCACCCGCAAACACTTGAGAATGTTAGACATGTAGTCACGCCGTACATCCTCAAGGCTACAACAACTGAAAAGCTATAATTATTAATTATTATTATTAAATGTAACATTTTTAATTACTATAACAAGCTACTCTTAAATAAATTACTTGTAATAATAATGTATGATTATAAATTCTACATGTTACACCTGGACTAGGTAATTGAACAAGAATAAAAAACTTTATATTCTGCTTGACGTACACAGAGGAGAAGGTGAATAGGCTAGACTAGGGTAACATAATTAAGTATTAAAAAACAAGAAGTATAAGAAGTATAGCTACTGCTAGTATTGTTAAATTAATGAAAAATTAAACATAGTGTTTGTTGCATAATATAGATGAACTAACTTATAAGGTTAAACATGATGATGAAAAAATAAGTATATGCATTACATTAAATTTAGTGAGAGAGGAAAATTCGTGGAGCGAGTAGAAACTTTTGGGTATAAGAAATGATTTCATGTTTGACTTTAAAGTTGAAATTGAGTGGCGCCTGAGAACGTTTTGAAAGTTGGGGGGGGGGGGGGGTTGAGTTTACTAGCAGATTCCGTGGATGGTAGCCAGGGTCTGGGGTGAAAACTCAGCTGGCGGAGATTCTTCCGCCGAAGGCGCCAAAAAACTTTACCATAATGCAGTTTTTTCGTTATGTTTAAACGGAAAAATGGCAACTCCAGGGAATTACCATTTTGTTTGTGAAGGAATTATACACAATACACTTAAGTTCTTTTTGAAACTTTAATTTGATTGTTTTACAGTATAACTATCTAAATCAAATACAAAACGCAACGATTACAAAAACACATGTCGTATGCGGGATTCGAACCAACGTCTTCGTCAGCGCCTTAATGGGCGTGAATTTTTCAGTTTTTCAGATAACTTTATAACGAAAACGAACTTTAAAGCAGTAACCGCAGATCTAGGGTGCGTGTGCGTGTGCGTGTGCGTGTGCACGCATCAAACTACGTGCGTGTGCGTGTGCGTGTGCACGCATCAAACTACACTCAAGAGGGTACATAGACTCACTTCGTTCTCCGTTGAATTTGTTCTATTTTGTAGGTCTCCGAGTTCAAATGTTTCTCAATTTGATCCCCCGCGTTAAAGTGGCCCCAGAGACAAGAAGTCTCGTTGTTCGTGGGACTTATCTCGCATGTTGCGAGAGAACCAAGGGAAACAACTCAATATAGCTCACCAGCCAGAGCCAGGCTTTTACGTTTGGCCTATACCCGACACGAACTGTCTCAAACGAAAAGGTTCTGATTCGCACTTATATTATAGTTTGATAATATTATTTTGATTATAAAATAATAAATAATCTAAATAATCTTCTTCTTCTTCTTCTTCTTCTTCTTCTTCTTCTTCTTCTTCTTCTTCTTCTTCTTCTTCTTAACTCTCGTCTCATATTAATGCACTAAGGTTATTCTAGACGATGAGTGGTGAAAGTTGACGATGAAGGACAGAGTTCTTAAAGCTGAAAAAAGAGAACTAAGGTCAATGCTAGAATTAACCTTTATAGGGCAAAAAGGTGGGACCCAAAATTTTGCTTTCTACCTTTGCAATTTGAAATTCATGATTTTTTAAAGAATTTTGGATTTTTTTTTATTTTTTCCCTTGATCTTCTAGGAATAAAATGCTGATTTTGGATTCCAAATTGACATCAAATTTGAAAAAAATCCAAAATTTTATTTTATTTTCAAAAATTAGATTTTTTTGCAATTTTTCCTTTTTTTCCATTTTTTTACACAAATATTCTCTTGCAAATAAATTCCACCTCCGGGACATCCCGGAAATGTGTGTATTTTTGTGTTTTGATACACAATTTGTTTTTTGAACCATTACAAAAATTCTTCTAATCATTAGAATTGAAAACGGAAAAATTCTATTAATTCAGAACGAAATAAGGCAGCTTTTTACCCGGGTTTAAAGGATAAAAACTTGTAGATTTAACTGTGTAGATTTTTAAAATAAGTGGTAAGTATACTTACCCGTAACCTATAAAGGGTTTTAAGACATAGTACATCATGTTAGCCAATTTTTAAACGATTGAGAATATTAACTGTATCCAATTTATATATTTTTAACTCTGTTTTGTGGGTGAGAAAACACCACAGTAATTTTTCTTTGAATGATGAAATTCATTCTTATAATACCAGACGACAGAAAGATGACCATTGTCTACACAGTGAAATATAATTTTGGTGTTTTTAAACGAAGACCAAAGATTAAATGTGAAAGATTGTACAATAAGGTTCCAACTTATATTAAGAAAATTGACTCTTTTCATCGTTTTTTTTGGACTGATATATTAAAGTTTGTGATAACCATAAATGAAATATGTATTTTTGTAAAATTACAGTCATATATTTTATGATGTATGATAATAAATAATAAATTAAATTGAATTAAATGATTACAAAAAAACATGTCCAACGTGGGATTCGAACCCACGTCCTCATAGAGCCATAAGCTTCGAGCCAGCGCCCTAAACGTATGTGCCACCGCGGACGGCATGGTGGCACTAATACGATCTACACTTTCATCTATTATATCTGCACATTATTTACTCTAGCTCATTCAGACCACTCGTTTATTGTAATGAACAAAGCATATTTAAATTTATTTGAATTTGAATCAGTCTTTTCAATTTGGCCAAAATAAAATCTAAAAAATGTGGAATTCAAATTCACATTTTTTTAATCTCATTTTGATAGGACGAATAGTACCTTTTTTAGAGAAGATTGAAAATATAAATCAGCAAAAACGGGCAAAAAAGTATTTTTGTTTTTTTCGCGTAAATTTAATATATTTCTAGTATTGCTGGTATTTGAGATAGGCCTATTAGAAAATCGAAAATATGTAAAATAAAAACTCATAAAAAATCCAGCTTAAGAAATGCACTTATAATATACATTTAAACATAAAACGTTGCCTTAATTCCAAATCCAAAATTTCCCAAAATTCCTTAAAAATTGACAGTTAGTTTCATGTTTGGTCCTTCGTGAGTGTATAATCTATCATGACATAATTAAAAATGTTATGAAATTAGCTAGGAAGCTTCGAAAACGCTTTTTTTAAGTCGCGTTGATGGATGAGCTTTATCGTAAGTTTCTAGTTTGCTTGGGGTCTCTTTACTTTTGCAAAAGCTTTTTGAACGCATTGTAGGTGATTGCTGTCAAGTTTCTATAGTAACTTGTTAATTGTTATTATGTTCCGAAAAAAACCATTTTGAAACACTTATTCTATGGATTCTGGCTTACTTTTTCATTTTTTTCTTTCATAAAGCAATACATAACCGTTACCTTAATGTGCATGTAAAATATGAACGTTGTAGCCCCACCCGTTTGGTCAGAATCGGCCTAAATGTCACGAAAATATCGCACTAAAAGTAGTAAAAAAATCGTAAAAGTGCGATATTCATGAGAAATATTTCTTCGATTGTACCTAAAAACAACACAGGTCTAAGTTAAGGTTTAGTTTAGGTTTAGATTTCGAAGGTCCCCTCGAATTTTCATCAAGGTCGGATAAATGCCGTTTGCCTGGTAGAGAGCAAAAAAAAAAACGGAGCTACATTTTTTGAGAGGTCAGTGAAATTGAAGTGTTCGCTTCGCTCATCCAATTATGCTATGAATGAGCTAGCCTCGCATCTTGTGTTTCTGCCTCTAATCTGTCACGTCTGTGATAAGAAACCGCCCCACCTTGATTTCACATTCTAGAGGCGACGGTATTTTAATTATGCTCGCGACTTGTGTCGTAAGCGCGCGCGCATTTCAAAACCACAACGCGTCGCGTTTCATATTCACAGGACGAAGTCGGGACATGGGCGGAAATAATCTCATTTGAAGACGGTGGAATAATTCTGAAACAGACATAGATGTTCTGAAAAAAAAACTTAACGTATAGGAATGACCGCTCTGGGGATCACATCAGTTTTTAGTAGTGATAGTATATAGGAACTTAAAGGGGTATTCACCCGCTTAACTCAAAAATATATTTCATTCAAGCTATAGCTAAAAAAAAATTATTGGGTCCACCTTGACCAGGAAAAAGAAAAATTATTGGGTCAACCTTGACCAGGAAAAAATGTTGTTATTATCCCAAAAATATGTTTTGCCATAGTAAGCTATAGCATAATACTACACTTAATTGACCATTTAAAAAAAGTATATTTGTAACTGTGATTTTACACGAATTTTACTTTTTTTGATTCAGAAAATTGGGAAAATTGGCGTTTTGGGAAATTTCTTAAATTGGCCTTAGCCTGCTTATTTTTTGTTCCATATACATCATACTAGTGTATCAAACCAATCTAAAATGGCCATTTATAAAACCGTGTCTTGAAACTGTGCACAAATATACACTATAACACGCAAAAATATGCATTCCAAAATCACATCCATTCTTGGTAATCAGTATATTTTGAACGAACTACTTGCCCAAATTACAAAACAAAATATAGAGGATTTACAGAAAAGGCTGTAGAGTACGTCAATAATGGTTAATATTGTTTTGGATCAAAATCCTCCAAGGTCACGGGGCTCAAAGATCGTCCCCATGTTATTTCTTATGGGAGATATTTGCCGATGGAACCTATCTCGAAAAATACCAGATTTAACCATTTTTTGGGGATCATGGTATACCCAATAATTTTTATGTTATTTATAATTTCAAAACTAGTTGGCCTGAATTAAATTTATTTTTTGAGTTTAGCGGGTGAATAGTGAATATCCCTTTAATGTCCTGTTGACGCTTACAAACAACTCGTCTGGTCGTTACCCTACCTTTAAAAAATAAGCATTCTTCTAACGCAATCATTTACTTGAAAACAATCTCAATTGAACGACATAAATCTCTTTTCTCGTTGTCCTGTTGGGATGCCTGACAGTTAACTTCCGTTGGAAACTAAAACTTAAATAAAACCGAAGAAAATAAGTATGGAAAAACATAGTAGCAAAGGGAAATTGATGCTTCCAATACATTGCAATCTCTCTGAGAGCTACAAATACAAGAATAATCCTTTTCTTTCTTCGTCTTTACGACTTGGCATTGCTAGTAAGCATCATCTTAACAGCTAAACTATACTAATACTTTACTGAAGTTTTGTACGTTTTCTTGGAGAATTTACATATTTCGATACAGGTGAATAAGGAATAAGCCTTCGTTTACGATTTTAATTTTGAGCCGTTTTTCGAACGAATTTTGGTGAAGTGCAGGCGGCTGAGAGTTTTGAACATTGAGCCATCTTCTTATACGATTTTGAATTCCTTGTCGTTTTGATATTGTAAATTAAATTATACATAAAACTCTTTTTAAAACTAACGCCTATTTGTTTGTTAATGGTTGTTAAGTGTAAATGGTGTTGATGGTTTGTATAATTTGATTCAATCACAGTCTATAAGTCTAAAGGTTATTTGAAATTTCTTAAAAGATCGGAGTATCTTTCATTTCGAACTAGGTGTGTCCGCTTTACACTTTCAGTACGGAGGTATGTTTCGGCTTTATTTTAAAGATTAATTTAGGATTTAAAAAGTATTTTAGCTACAAAATGAGCAAAGTATTTAAATTTAAATTAAATGACAGCATATTATATACTTCTGATTCTGCGACTAGGTGTACAAACGATCTGCGTTTTGAGTCCAGTACTTTCTTACTTTTCGAATTACATTACCTTTGATAGATAGCTTATTCATTAATTTTGTAGAATACATTTTTTATCAAGTCAAATCTTTTCCCTGGCAGTCCTCATGTGTCCATAACAATTTTTTTGTTTGTTTCTTATTTCGTGTGACTAAAACGTAACCATAATTTTAAAAAAAATCATAGACAACACCTTTGTGTCTGAGTATTCATAAATAAATAAAGCCTAACTGATATTCAGTGGGGGACATTAAATTTAAAGCCGACGAAAGCCAACCCTGCAGGCGCCGATAACAACGACGAGCGAACAATGACCAACTAGAGACCATCATATTTAAGTAGGAAACACCGATCAATCAAGCTGGACACGATTCCACCCGCGGACAGCACCATAATCAACAAGGCTATAATTCGGAACAGCCTTAGAATTTATATTGTGCCTCGTTGCTAGGGCGGCTTCAAAGTCACCGTGCACACATACCTTAGCCAGGAACTGGTGGACCTAAGTCCACATCAGAAGTAAAAAACTTCTGCCTAAAACGGGAATCGAATTCTAGACCTTCTGCATTGGAAGCAGAGCCTAATTACAAGACCTACGAACGAACTATGCATAAAACAATCATTGTCCGAAATAAAAATGAAGATGTATTTGTAAGTACTATCGCCCATTGCGAATGTATTGGTGACTTTAAATAGAAATAGAATTAATAAAATCATATTTAGAGTCTACCCACGCATTCATATATTAAGTGATTTTCAGTGGGGGACTTAAACCAAAGCCCCAACGCTTCAATTCCTGTCCTCGACGTCTGCTCGGCAGTCCGGGTTAGTGGACGAACCTATATCAGTGTCAAAGTTACACCGTCATTTCGGATGGGACGTTAAGCCGTTGGTCACCTTGGTACTTTTCGAAAGGAGTTGGCTACGTGCCGGTACCGGGTGGGTATCACCACTCATCGTCTCGAATAGCCAAAGTGCATTAAATAAATAAATAAATAAATTTTATTTAGAGTCTACCCACTCAGTTATATAACTGATTTTCAGTGGGGGACTTTAAATCAAAGCGACCAAGCCAACCCTGCAGGCCCCGACGCAATCGACGAGTGAGCGATAACCAACCAAAGATCGATATTTTTAATAGGAAATGTAGCAATCAGTGGTATGGACAGTGCGAACACCCGTAGATCAACGCCAGAATGAACAAGGCCGATTCAGAACAACTCTGAAATTTATTATGTGCTTCGTTGCTAGGACGGCTCCAAAGTCACCGTTTACAAACTCCTAAGACAAGAACTGATGGACTTAAGTCCAAATCAGAAGTTAAAAAAACTTCTGACTTTAGCGGGAATCGAACCCTGGACCTTCTGCATTGGAAGCAGATACGCTAACCACAAGACCAACGAGCACACACAATATGAGAGTTAAGCAATATCCAATCAATCAATCCAATTCCTGTTCTAATTGATTCTGATTTGAATGTCGCCAGTCCAACACAATACTGTGCTATCTCTACGGGAGTCTGTCCGATACATCCAGCAGTCGAGCTGTCTCTCTACCAAACTAACTTTACCAGTCTAACCGTAAAACTGAATATATTCCCACGATATCACGAACTAACTTTACTGTTTGAAGAACGATGTCAAACCACGGAACTTGTAATTCAAACCATGCACACTTTGCTGTTTGAATAGTTTTATTCGGAAATCCAGTCAGTGCTTACAAAGTACGATGTTTATCCTGAAAGAACGATAGTTCTCGAGATATTTATCGCGAACTACTGGATATTATTCCGTGGTGAAATATCGCCTTTCAAGTGGGTCAAAAGTAGTAAAATAAATCTATTGACAGTGATTTGTTACGCTCATTTATCTAAAATTCTCTTTGGCTTAAGTTTTAATTCCGTTCAAAGCCCTAAATTTGCGTTTATTCTATTTACTGAATAATACCAAAAATATTAATTGGATGAGCGTAGCGAGCGTAGCGAGCGAAGCGAAGATTCCATTTCACTACACTGGAGAAAAAAATCCGGAATGTTTTTTTTTTTTTTTTTTTTTTTTTTTTTTTTTTTGTATTTTTGTGTGTCTGTGAACACGATTCCGGCTAAACCAATACTCCAATTGCGATGAAATTTTATGGAGGTCTATGAAATCTCTGAACGAAGAACTGCACGGGGGGAAAAATCGATCGAAAAATTATTTCTCATGAAAATCGTAATTTTACGATTTTTTTCGATTTTTACAAAATTCTTCGATTTATAACACCTGCATGCTTTGTCCGATTGTAATAATTTTTTCACACAACCCTTATTTTATGAATTGATATATTCTTTGTGAATTTTGAGCGTTATCGAAAGATAAATTTCTTTAAAAAAATCGCAATTTTTTGAATTTTTTTGATTTTCAAATTTCTTTGGCTTAAAGCACCTACATGCTTTATCCGATCGTAATGATTTTTTCACAGAACCTTAATTTCATGAATTAATATATTCGTGTGAAATCTGAGCGCAATCGAAAAATTATTTGTTATGAAAATCGAAATTTTACGATTTTTTTTCTTTTTTAAATTACGAATAATTAAAAAAAAATTAAAATTAAAGTTTATTTTTTATTTAATTTAAATTAATTTTAAAAAAAATCAACTAAGTAATGATTTTTTCACAGTACAACAGAAAATCCGCATAAACACTTAACAACTCAATGCACCAATTACGCTCATCCAACAACGCGGCGGGACTTAAGCGTTTTCCTAGTTAAATGTTTCATTATGATCAAGAAAAAAATCTTATCACTTGCGGTAATGTTATAATATTCTCTTTATTTGTAATGTTTAATTACTGAAATGCTCATTTTCGATAGCTAGCCTACTTACTTCTCACTTTTCAACTGCCAAACAAAATGTATTATTGGATGAGCGAAGCGAAGATTTCAATTTCACTTACCCTGAGAAAAATAGGTTGGGTGCAGTTTTTTTTTGTCAATTTGTTCGCTCTCTACCGGGCAAACGGCATATGCGACCTTGATGAAAGCTTTATTAGGGGACCTTTGAAATTTCTGATCTTAGATCTGACAAGTTTTAAAGTAAAATCGAAGAAATATTTCTCATTTAAATCGTTATTTTTTTTATTTTTTTTTAATGCGATATTTCGTGATTTTTAGCCAGCGACCAGGCAAACGGCTACTTTAGTCATGATGAGACTGTATGGGAACGTTCCAAATCTCTGAACTTAGATATGTTATTGTTATGATTTTGGGAACAATCGAAGAAATATATATATTTTAAATCGTACTTTTAGGGCAACGAATTCTTGTTTTGATAATAACGACAATGCCAATGATGACAACAATGACGCCACTAAAGATTATTACTAAAAAAAAATCAAACAAAAAAGCTCATCCATCAACGTGACTGAAAAAAAGCTTCTGCTTAGCGGCCTAATAACATTATACATTCATTGTAGATCATAGTTTGTAAATCGTTGTCCTCCTTTGTAAATCAGTTTTTAACTGAATAGGATAGGCGTTAAAGAAAGAAAGAAAAAGAAAGAAAGAAAGAAAGAAAGAAAGAAAGAAAGAAAGAGAGAAAAAAGTCCCCGTACCTCTATTGCATTACACGTACTGTATTTGCTTATAAGCACTGGCATTGTATTAATGCCCTAAGCATAAATATTATTTCATCCGACGCGATGGTACGAGGGGTATATGAAATTGTGCTGTGGGGGGGGGGGGATTTATTTTGAGTTTTAATCAAGAGAGAATTCTAGTTCGACTAATGCAAAAGCAAAAGTTTCGCCTATCTCAGTTGTCGTGTATCGCTGGTTGAGGTCGCTCTCAACAGTGTCGCCTGACGACGAAGACCGACGACGTTATGCTTTACCCTCATTAGGAGACATCACGCACGGAATTTTGATGGGAAATTATAGTGAAAAGCTTTCAAGCTTCTTTCTTTTCAACGTCTGCGTCAGCGTTTTCTTGTTTTCTGAGAACTTTTCTCATTTAAACATCTCCTTTTTCTTCTTGACTCGTGGTTTTACGTGTCAACGTCTCTGGAATAGATATTCACGGTGTAATGGAGAAAACATAGGCTAGTTGAATTCAAATCATATTTAACAAGTATAACTTGGTCTTCTATGCATTAATAAGTTTCGTTTTAACTCATTCAAGCCACGTCCATTAATATGGACAACAATTTTTATTTAAAAAAATGTAAATTACATTATATCCAATGTGTCAAAAAAAGTTGGAATTCAAATTCACATGGTTTTTTATCTCACATAGATAGGACGAAAGGTATCTTTTTTATACAATACTAAAAATAGAAAAGTGCAAAAACGTTTTTTTTTTTTTAGGAAATTTTATATTCTACTAGTATTGCTGGTATTTGAGATACAGAAAATTCAAAATATGCAAAACATTTGGAAACAAATCTAGTTTTATAAATGCACCTATGAATTACATTTCAACATAACATGTTGCTTTAATTGAAAATCCAAAATTTCCCATAATTTCTTAAATATTACATTGAAAATTTTACAAAAATCTAAAATTCTCAGAAAAAAAACGGAATGTTAATATATTAGCTTAAAATAACCAAATTTGATAGGATTTTATTATGATCTGACTGAGTTCATAGTAACAATATAAAAAAAAATACGTTCCGGAAATTAGGCTTAGCCCCTACACTTCCGTCATTGGGTTATCTTAAGAAAAAAGCCAGAACACACAAACATTATGAAACCTTTTTGAGCGAGCGTAGCGAGCGTCTCCACTTGACTCTTATGGCTCGAATGTCTGTTTTTTTTTTTTTTCTGTTACTGCTTCGATACAGGTCGCACCGTTTCTCTGATTGACCTGAAATTTTGCACACATGTACATACCACCTAGGCGGGTTGCTGTATAGTTTTTGAACAAAATCCGATCATTGGTTATAAAAAATAAAAAATAAAATAAAAAAATAAAAAAATAAAAATGTACCGATCGTTATGAAATTTTGCAGGGTCAATGAGTACAACATTCTCTCCTATTTTCCAAATTTTCAGCTAAATCGGTCAAGACCTTAAAGACTTATTGGTAATCATAATTCGAAAAATGATGTTAAAAAATGAAGGAGGCAGTGAAGATACAAAGATACACTTTAGAAGGCATGACGTCAATTAGTACATTGCAAAGATGTTGGAATAGTATAGTGTACAATGTCAATATCCAGTTAGGCCTACACTGTGTGGTGGGCCTTATGGAAATGTCGTACTCGGGTCATGTTGCACGTACCGGTGCTCGCTCAACAACGCGTCCAACTGAGCGTTTTCCTAGTTTTATTTTCAAACAGTATTTAGCCACTAAAAGAGTTTGAATACTGCACAAACTATCATTGGAAGGGCAAGCTACATTTTTATTAAATTTTGATTTGGTGGATACAACAACTAACTTGAAAGTTTTGATTAATGGCATTTTTGAAATATTGTTTCTAGCGATTTAAATTAAGCTTTTCAGGGCCGATTCTACAAAATAAAGTTTACTCATTAGATTAGCTAGCCAGAGAACTCAACATAATAATTACGCACTTAACAAATTACACATTATTATTATTATTTTTATCTCTTATTCTGAGCGGACGAAAATAATTAATTAGACACAAATTTAAAATTTATTGATTTTCGACTGATATTGGTAACACATTTTTACTAGAAAATTGTCATTTCGAAATTGGTTGACCATAACTCGATAACGAATGTAAATAAATAATTCTGTTGGATAATGCTGCTTTATCTAAAAAATAAATAAAAATTAAGTGAATAAAAAACTCTACTAACAGAACATTTAATCAATTGACGATTCCAAGTAGTCCAATAACACGTTATATAATCTTTATAGACTTTAATTTACATCTGAAGGTGTTTGCATGAATTACATACAATTGTAGAACATGTTTTGTTTTATTTTTGTCTAACTTGTCTCGAAACTAGATTCTAATTTGATTTGTCTGCAACTGTGAACAGTCTCTCTAGTCTCCGCGTTCAATCCAAAGCAATTAACGGTAACAATTTGAATGAAGAACCCTCCATTTCACGAACCTCACTCGTTTTGTGCCCGGAATCCAATAAACGTCGTTTGAAACTCGGAACGACTCTGCATCTGACACCCACATAACAGCCGGCATTCAACCAGATGAAATGAATAGTTGATTGTCTGGGTAACGGAACGATGTGATGCGGAATTCGTTTTCGTTAATTGTTTTCAGTGTGCATATTGTAATGGTAAATATGAACAGGAAGGGGAGAACACTAACTGTATATAATAAAAGCTTACATAAAAGAATGACCAAGTGTGGCTCGTTGGTCTTGTGGTTAGGGTACCTTCTTCCATGCAGAAGGTTCATGGTTAGATTCCCGTTAAAGTCAGAAGTTTTTTAACTTCTAATTTGGACTTAAGTTCATTAATTCTTGTCTTAAGAATTTGTAAACGGTGACTTTGCAGCCGTCCTAGCAACGAGGCACATAATAAATTTAAAGTTGTTCTGAATCGGCCTTGTTTCCGCGGGTGTTTGCACTGTCCATACCACTGATGGTATATTTCCTAATAAAAAATATCGATCTTTGTTTGGTAATCGCTCACTCGTCGATTGCGTCGGGGCCTACAGGGTTGACTTGGTCGCTTTGGTTTAACGTCTCCCACTGAAAATCAGTCATGTGACTGAGTGGGTAGACTTTAAATACGGATTTATTTATGTTATTTATTTTATACCCAATATCCTTCAAAATTCAATTTATTTATTTTGCCAAAATCATGAAACTCAATTTTTTTATTTTTTTATTTTATTATTTATTTTTTTTTTTTTATTTTATTGAACGTCTATCCTATTCAGTTATAAACTGATTTAAAAAGGAGGACAACTAAATAAATCTAATAACATAGATGTAGACACAACAATGAACTTCATTTAAGTAAAATTTTTGAAATAGTAATATTACAACAACAATGCATTAAAACTCAACAATTTTGGTAACAAATAAGAAGAATATTAAATGCAATCTAAAAACTCAATAACAGAATATTGAGCAATGGATATAAATTTAAAAAAACTGGGCTTTAGGCCATACAATAAATTTATTTGCACCCTCGTTAATAAAGTAACTTAACCTACTGCATGATTTGATTGGTGGGTGATATGGATTATTACTCATAAATAGGTGATCATGATGACTTGTTATTTAATATTGTGTTCAGTTCTTACTTTCATCAGCTGCTTTACCATGTAGTTTTATAAGCCTCATCGCTTTATTTTTATGTTTTCCGTTTATTTACTCTTATGTATATTTATTTATTTATTTATTTTTTATTTGTTTGTTTACTTCATTGGTGATTCTGATACAAAATACATTAATGATATTTTGAAATAATGTTTATATCAATTTACGTAATTAGATATATTTAGTTGTTCTCCTTTGTAAATCAGTTTTTATAACTGAATAGGATTTAGACGTTAAGAAAATAAATAAATATACATAAGAGTAAATAAACAGAAAACATAAAAATAAAGTTATGTGAAAAAAATGCACACTCGTAATGGCGGCTGTAAAAACATAACACATCTAAAATGCCGAAAGTAAAGTTGTCAATAAATACTTCGAAAAACATATTCTATGTCGTAGCCTGTGCCTTCCACAGAACTACGTCATTTACAGATGAACACAGCGCATAAAAGCTATTTTACAGCCCTCTGCACTGACTTGTAAACCGTCCGAGCAGTTTGTGGTCATTTGATCCCTCAATCAGAGTTGTGTGTTTCAAGCTGTGGTTAGCTGGTCGTAAACATGAATTGTTGTACGTTTTATTGGGGTGAAGACGGGAATGTGGTGTTTGGACGTTTAGAGAGAACGGTGGCGCGGCCTAGCTGCCGAAACAGAGACTTTATTTTGGGACGTGAGAATGGGTTTTCAGATTGGAGTCAAGTCGTAAAGGTGTTAAAAAGTAATTAATTAATTAAGTTCGTTTTAAAATACATACTTACTAACTGACATAACTGCTTTCAGTGGGTAATGAATGACCTAAAAGTAATCGGGGGCTAATATGTTATTAAAAATGTTTAAAGTGGAAATGAAACCTGTTCAGGGTGCAATATGCTCATCTCCAGATGTCTAACTAGGTATGTTGCGTATAGGACATTGTGAAGGGATGTTCGAGGGCTGTTCAAGAGGACTCAATACCTTGCATTCGCATTAACGACTGAGGAAAATCTTGGAAAAAACCTTCAGTTAAGATTGCCGGTCTGGATGGGATTTGAACACGGGACCTCCCGAATCAGAGTCGCGCGCTTAAGAGGAAGGACTACCTCTAATATTAAAACCACGCGAAATAACCTTATTTTAGTAAAAACTCACATAACGCTACTCAAAAACGAAAAAGTGAATACTAGGTCCCATGTGGTTTAGTTAAAACTATCTGGCATAATTTTTTTTTTCAAATATCGTATCCAGTAATTATTTTAATGAAGGTTTAAATTAAATTAAAGTATTCCTTAATTAAAAACGCCACTGATTACAATATTTGAATATTTTTTCATGCAGGGTGTAGTTCTAACGAAACTACGTGAGACCTAGAAGCCCTTTCTTCGATTTTACGTGCGGTTTGAGAGATATGACTAAAATAAGGTTATTTCGCGTGGTTTTAATATTGGTGGTGATCCTTTCCCTAAACGCTCGAGCCAACACTGTCGGTAATAACCTCATTATTGTGTGCCGCTTAAAGCGTGAGACTCTGATTCGGAAGGTCTTTTTGGTTTCGAATCCCGTCATTGGCAATTCTGACTCGAAGTTTGTCCGAGGTTTTATTTAGTCTTTAATGCGTTTTCAATGTATTGAGTCCTCTTAAACAGCCCTCGGACATCCCTTCACAATTTACTAGCCCGCTTTGCTAACACTTTTTCCAGTTGCTTTGATGGATGAGCTTTTATGGTTGATTATCGGCCCAAATATCACGAAAATATCGTATCAAAAATCGAAAAAAATCGTAAGAGTACCATAATCATAAGAAATATTTGATCGATTGTACCCAAAAACGTGGCAATTCTAAGTTTAGAGATTTTGAAGGTCCGTTTAAATTTTCATCAAGATCCCAAATGCCGTTTGCACGGTAGAGCGCGAAAAAACAGAAAAAAATTACAAAAACAAATCCGAGCTAATTTTTTCAGGGGTCAGTGAAGTTATTGAAGTCTTCGCTTCGCTCATCCAATAAAAATTCGAAAGTACCTTTAGGCTCCTAAATAGGGGCATGTATTATTGTATTTCACCCTGGACAGGTTTCCCATAGAAATGATTTTTTTCTCAAGAGTTGTAGGACTAGAAAAGATGAAATCACAAAAAGATGACAATTCGATACACAAGTATAAAAAGTCGTCCGTTCAGGGACAATACACCACAAGCCGTATTCAATTATAAAAGTCTCCTACGTTTCTGAGGCCGAGAATTCGCCTAGTCTGTAGGGAGTATCTTTCTTCACCATGTCTTTGGGTTTTCAATATCAAGTTCTCGCCTCGAGGGAAAGTTACCTCTCTTGCCACTCCAAGTGCCGACGTTATACTTGTTATTGGATTATTTGTATTTCTTCAGACTCGCTGGATAGACTCAAAGTTTGACGAAAGTTTGTGGAACTTTCTTGAAATGTGTTTTAAGTATCTTCTTTCGGACCTCTTGGCCCTTGCGATAGAATGGAAACAGCAATTCCATTTGTTTTTAAAACACTTTAGTGGAAATAACTCTTAATTTTATTATATTAATAACAACGTTTCGGAAATGACTGAAACAATTTCCGTTCTCAGGTTTCTTGTTAAAAACAAAAAATAATATTATCAAAAATAGGCCTATATCAAAACAAACAAAGACAATAGCCAAGGTAGATAAAATTTAGCATTTCTCGCACATGGAAGTTGATAAAAAAAGAGGTAATATAAAAAAAGACTATTTCTTATTATTTACAAAAAAAAAAATTACTTTTGAAAAAAATTAAATTTAAAAATTTACTAAATTTCATTTGTATTTAATACATTATGGGTAATAGTATGAACTGAATAAGTGCTACACACCATGCTTAACTACGTTTAAATCCCTTCTGATGACAATTTATTAATTCTTAAACTAATTTACGTATGAAACGTATACACACAAAATGGAGTTATTACAATATTTTTAATGAGATGTGTTTATGCAGAAGAATTATCTGTGACGTGTGATTCTGGCGAAGTCCGCGGGTGAAGTCGTGTCCAACATGATTGATCGGTCCTACTTGTCTTTTTCGGTCTCTACTTGGTCATTGTTCGCTCGTCGATGATGACGGCGCCAACATGATGGGCTTGGTGTGCTGAAAATGAAGTAAGTGACTGAAATACGAATTTATTTATTCATTTTTAAATGACACAAATATTTCCATCCAATTTTACGAAACACACAACACACGATTATAAAATATACTTTAGATTTAAAAAATCTAAACCTATTCATAACTTTTGTTTTGATCAATCGTATCAATACAAAACACACATTTTCATAATTGAAACTCATTTCAATATTTCAGTTGAGATATTATGGTGTTTTGTTTGTCAAATAATAAACAATCATGAAGATAGATGAGTAATCTGATTTGCTGACTCACAATATTTACCAATAAACTATTCAATGGATTTTACATTGATTGCAGTTATTGTTTACAATCTACATACAGCTCAAACATGTACAGAGCGACTAGGATCAAATAATTTTTATCAAACGATGGAGATGATATATGTGTAGTCAGGAAACAAACGCGCTCGAAAACAGCTGGAAATGTATTGAATTGGAAATGTTAATTAATTAAAAAATTAATTATTTCATTTTAACATTCATTCATTTGAAACTTTGCCATTCCATCGGGCTTCGCAGCTAGAAAATACAAAACAGTTTTAATCACGTTGCTATCAGCTGATTTCATTATGAAGTTGGGATTAATTTTCATAGTTGCAAAGGACAATGTAACTATGGAAGGTTTTAACGTGTCAATTTACACCAACTTTTATATTATTACGCACATGAAATGCCAGTAGTTTATAACTTTTTTGAGCAAGTTTTACAATGAATTTTGCACATAATATGTTTATTTTACAGTATAAGTTTTCGTTTTTAACCTTGTTATTTCTTATTTTAATTCCACGTCTTTAATTATATTATGTATATGTGTAGGCCTATGTATTATGTTTGATTTGATATGTTTGTATTTTATTTAATCGACCAGTAAATATCATTCAGAATACAGTAACAGGCAGTACAAGATTGTTAGAAGATATCAACTCAATAATATTATTTTCCAAATAATGTAAACATAAAAGAAAACAAGAAAACAATATAGTCAACTAGCTTAAATTAATAAATATTAATGAAATTGGCTCAACCCACTTAACATCTCAAATCTGATTTGACCACGTGTTAGTATGCATCTTTTGAAATATCCCTAGCGAGGTTGTCGCTTTGAATTACGGTAGCAGATTTTGTTTTTGGATGTGCGATCATTGAAAAGGTTATTATGTACTTTCTTAAAATGTACAGATCGTGACACAGTTAACCGAGTTTATTTTTTCTTGTACCGATTTGTAAGTGTATGTTCTAACTATTGCTTACAACCAATTTATAATAGTCATCATATGATTTAATTGTTAAAAGATGCAGGCATGGCAAAATAGTGTAAATAATTTTACTAAAATGTGCTTCACGTATAATTCACAAGTTATTTTGGTCAGTTAGCGCTATGTTTTTATACATTTATAATCATTACATTTAGAAGACATTGTTGAAATAAAAAATTGTAGTGACAGAATGATCAAGATGAAAGTGCTGATAGGAAAGAGAGAGACCGAGATAATTCAGGTATATGCTCCTCAAGTAGGGAAGTCCATGGATGAGAAGGCATCTTTTATGGACTTGATGGAAATGGAAATAACCACCGAGAGAGTTATTATCATGGGAGATATGAATGCCAAGGTGGGGGAAAACCAAAAAGGATATGATGGCGTACTGGGCGCCCACGGGTATGGGAGAAGAGATAAGGAAGGAGAAATGTTGTTGGAGATGTGCAGCCGAAATTCTCTAGTCATATCAAATAGTATCTTTAAGAAGAAAGTGAAACACAAGATCACTAGATATGGATGGGATGGGGAGACTGAGAGTGTGATTGACTATATCATAGTCAGCAAAGAAACTGATGACAGGAGTTAGGGACGTTAAGGTTATTCCTAGCATTGCATTGGACGGAGACCACAGACTACTGGTAGCAAAAATAAAAGCTAAAGACCATGGAAAAGTTCAAAACAAACCAGGACTAAGAAGCTGAAGATGTGGCAACTACAAGAAGACAAACTAAAGGAGTTGTTCAGGAAGAAAGTACAAGAAAAAATACCTCAAGGAGAGCTGAAAGACGTAGAAGAAGAATGGTGTGCTCTTAGAACACGCTAGTGGGGATTACAGAAGAAACTATGTGGGCGAGTGAGTGGGAAAAGAAAGCTAAAAGAGACACCATGGTGGAATGAAAAGGTAAAAGCTGCAGTAAAACAGAAAAAAGAAAACATGAAAAAGAAGGAGGAAGACCACTCCATAGCAAATACTTTGAAATATGAACAGAGCAAAAAAGAGGTAAAAGAGATTGTCAAACTGGAAAAACAAAAATCAATGGTGAAGTTGGCTGAAAAGCTGAAAGTTGACTTCGAAGGGAACAAAAAGATGTTGTACGGTATGATAAAAAATAAACGTACAGATAGGGAGCGTCCAAATTACCTTAAAAACGACGACGGTAAACTAACACAAGAACCAAATGAAATACAAGCCTTGTGGGAAAAAGCATTTCTACAACCTACTCAATGACCCCAACACTCGTGGCTGTGATGAAGTGATCAACAACCCTACTGTGGAAATATTGAAAGAAGATCATGAAGAAGAGGAGGGAGAAGTAACAAGAGAGTAAGGCATGCTATAGGCTGTATGAAAAATGGAAGAGCAGCAGGGGTGGATGAAGTATATATAGAGATGATCAAAGCAGCAGGACCAGTAGGGTGTGAAATTGATGCACCGTGTGGTAAAAGCAGCCTGGCAACAAAAAACAGTTCCCGAGGACTGGCGGAAGGGAGTCATTGTCCCACTTTATAAAAAGGGTGACAAGAAGGAAGTAAGGAGGAAGGGAGGAAGGAAGTAAAGGCATCACCCTAATGAGCCAAGGAGCTAAGATATATAAAAGAATAATACAAGCAAGATTAAATGAAATAATAGAACCACAGCTAAGGGAAGAGCAGTATGGGTTTCGGAGTGGAAGGTCAACCACTGATTTGATATTCGCAGTTAGACAAATCATGAAAACTAGATGGGAGGCAGGACAAACGGTGCACCTAGTATTTTTAGACCTAGAAAAAGCCTATGATCGCATGCCCCAAGGGAAAGTATGGGATTGCCTAAAAAAGAAGGGTGTTAACCACGGCATGATCGAAAGAATAAAAAGTATGTACCAACAATGCACATGTTGTGTTCAAACAAACCATGGAAATACTGAGTGGTTTAACACTAACTCTGGCCTAAGGCAAGGCAGTGTAATATCCCCATTACTATTCTCAATAGTAATGGACGAAATATTAAATAAGGTGGAACCAGAGACGGGAACTGGCACAAGGACAATGATTTATGCGGATGACATCCTAGTGTGGGGAGAGACAGCTGAAGAAGTGCAGACAAAAGTGAAGAAGTGGGATCTTGTAACAGAAGAATTTGGACTAAAGATCAGTGTAGGAAAAAGTAAAACTATTGTGATGGAAAAATCTAGAAAGAAAGGAACAAGTAAAGTAACTAGAGAGAAAATTAAAATTGGAAATGAGGAACTGGAAGAGGCAGAAGAGTTTGCGTACGTAGGTAGCATTATCACAAAGGAGGCAAAGATGGGAAGTGAGATCAGTAAAAGGGTGGCCCAGGCAGAATCCTTTTATCAGCAAGTAAGGAAGTTACTTTGGAACGAGGATTTCCCTAATAAATGCAAGGTGTTATTGTACAAGGTATACTATCTACAATACTTACATATGCTTCAGTGACCTGGACACTAGGAGCCGTAGATGCAAGTAGGATTCAAGCAGCTGAAATGAAGTTTGTAAGAAGCATAGCCGGAATATCGAAGTTAGACAAAATTAGAAGCCAAGAAATCAGGACAAAAGTTGGAGTTGAGAAGCTATTATTCAAAATTGGACGAGAAAGGTTGAGATGGTATGGACATGTCAGAAGAATGGGAGAAGAAAGAATTCAAGGACAGAATTTGAAAATGGGGGACAAAGTTAAAAGAAGAGTCGGTAGACCAAGAGAGAAGTGGAAAGATCAAATAAGAAATGATATACAGGAAAGAGGTGAGAAGTGGGAAGAAGTCGAAGCAAGGAAAACTGTGGGAAGACAGAAGTGGATGGCGTGAACTGGTGGAAGAAGTGCGAGTGAACCTGAAGAGGACATGACAGGCCTGGCAAGCCGGTGTTAACAACTCATAAAATGCCCTAGAAAATTGGTGGCTAGAGCACCCCCTGACCTAACTTAAGTTGGAAACAGGAGTCAGATAGATATATATATTTCCATTTCTTATATAAAACTTGCTAATGAATAACAGTTATAAAAAATACAGATTATTGCATGTTTTAGTTCATAAGCGCTGAAGGCTTAGTATTTTCAGTGTATTGTTCGCTATAAAATTCGTGTAAAAACACAGTTACAGGATATAATTTGGTAATGGTAATTCTAGTGAAGTATTTTGATATGGACTATGTGAAAAAAAGTTAATGGCCCCTATAAAATTAACCAGAATGAAATATCTAAATATAGTCAATTGCACAATTCCATCCGCAGACAATATCAGAATCAACAAGGCTAATTCGGAACAAACCTTAAAGTTTATTATGTGCCTCATTGCCACGATGGCTCCAAAGTCACCGTTTACAAAGTCCTAAGTCAAGAACTGGTCGACTTCAGTAACAACTTCTGGTAATAAAGGGAATCGAATTAACGACCTTCTGCATTGGAAGCAGAGCCTCTAACGACAAGACCAACGAGCCCCACAATATGCAATCCCAGAGCTCCACCAAGAAAACCGAAATTCCAAATACACCCTTCTCATTCTACTTCCCCTTAATTAATTTTCCTGCCTTAATCTAGTTTGTCCACAACTATTCCCCTTTCTTCCTTATCTTCCTTATAACTGTTTCGCTTTGTACAAATCTTTTGTTCACCCTTTGTCAGAAAAATGACCATTCTTTGATTAACTGTATATATTTTTTACTTATTATGTTATCTTTTACAAATTATGTTCTCCGTTATGTCTGAATGACAACTTGTTTTCTTGCAACTTGTTTGAAATAATCTATAGCTCCTCCTCATCAATGTTGGGACCCTGGATGGAGTAGCCTGCAGCGTAGAGGATAGCAAGCGCCCTCACTAGTGCACGATCTTTCTCCTCCATGCTCTCAGAGTCCTCATCGATGAGGAAATCCATTTCTCCCATCGTCAACCCCAAGGACTTGAGCGCGGTCTTGACTTCTTCGCTGTTAATCAGGTCTTCAACACTGACGAAGTGATATATAAGTCTGTTATCGTCATCTTCATCTGCGTAGTCAGCAGAGCGTTGATTTACTTGAGTGTCGTCCTCTGGGAGGTGTAGTTGTGAGATTAGACTCGTTGACCTCTTGACCTTGAAGAGCAGAGTGGTAGAACCTAGGGACAGACCAATAGGACACCTAGAACTAGAATGGCACCTTGACTGATCAAATTATTGGTCAATTTTATTGACTGACAAAGGTTGGTCAAATATTATCAGGATTGTTATATAAATTTTAATCCAGGCAATTTTTCCATATTCATAAATTTGGATTACATAAGAATTACATACCATAACAGTGTTTTAAAATGCCTACGCCTACATTAAATACATGCACACTTAATTTAAAAAACTTTAAAAATATGTATTTTGCTCATATAGATATTTGCGACAGCTGTAATATGATCACGTTCAATGGTGATTCATATTGATGATGAAGAGAGTGAATGTATATCATTAATAGAGTTTGTCTATTTCTTTAGAAAATTTTTAACGAACAACTGTGAATTTCCTTTTAAAAATTTTGTTAGGGAATGTTTAATGTCGTGTCGGAACCCTTTTGAAGAATTAGTGATGGCAAAAAAAATATAAAATATTCTTGACAAATTTATTTGCCCAGTAAAATTGACTGATTGCCGTTCCCACTTAGGACGCGTCTGGCGGTATTTTAAATCAAAAAATTAATCAAAGCACAGTCCGTTCCATATGACTGCAAATCTCACGCTACGAAATCTGGTTTCTTTTTCTTGCCCGGGGTACACATCCCCAAAAACGGTCACCCCTTAAAAAAAACGAAGTGGGGTAAGTGGCGGAATTGTTTTAAAAGCTTTTGTTTTTTAAAATGCGCAATTGGTACACAAAATTTAACTTTAGCAAACCGACCAAATCTTTGTATTTTGGGAAAAATTGTAAAAAAAGTTAAAAATGCTCAGGACATTGGTGTGAAAAATTTTGATGACTTACCTCGACAGCAACCGTGTAAAAACGGCCGCACTAAGCACAAAAACCAGGGCTTTATGTTGAGACAGACAGCAGAAGACCTGGACGAGTAAAGCCGACGGCGGAGTACCCAGGGTTACGGGCGAGCCCCCCGTGAAGGCCCAATAGTAACAACCTTGACCGCAATCACTTTAAGTTTTGCCCAAAGCTTGATGACATTGATTTTATTCGGGTCGCCTTTGTCCAAATATGAATTATTTTTTTGAAACTTAAAAAAAGGGCAGATTTATAATTAGCGATAATTTGGCTAAAAAACAAAAATTTCAAAAGGTAGGAAAAGGAAGTAAAAAAAAAAAAAAAAAAACACACCCAATCAAATTCACACATTAAAACACAGAAATAGTAAAATATATGTACACAAAACGTTAAAAGTAAATCAATCCATTTTTCGACCTCGCTCGTGAATATTCGGTTCGTTCTGGCGTCGCTATATTCACAGAACCATCACTCGCTGACGCATCTAACTGGCTGCGAGAAAACATGGCGGCCCTATTTTACAAAGCATGAACACTAGGCCCAGGGCGTAAAGTTAATATTAGAACAAGATTTGTATATTAATGGTTTCACCAAACACTGTTTTAGCTAAGCGCAGGCTTATTTTTATGTAGAAATCAATAATTAGGGTCTGTTAATCTTGTGACATTAATTGGCCAGGCAGTTCACTCCTTGCCCAACCACTGGGTGCTAGTTTAGTGTATTTAGTGGTGTGCCTTATTAAACAAATCCGAGATTTGCCGATCGAGTGTCGGTGGTGTCGGTAAAAGATTACTCTTTATTTACTTGTGAATTCGATCGTAAAAACGTGTGATGTTATAATAAACAGAAATTACAAAAAGTGCCTCCACCGGGAATTGAACTCGGTACCTCTGTTGTCCGGGCAGATATTTTTACCAACTAAGCTAAGAAGACAAAAAACAACATCTTTAGATGCTATAAACATTGTGTTCTGTTGTCTCCATAGCTCAGTTGGTAAGAGCATCTGCCCGGACAGCAGAGGTCCAGGGTTCAATTCTCGATGTAGGCATTTTTCTCATTTCTGTCTGTTGGCCATATACTGTCTAACATCGATAAAGTCGCCCTCTATAAAAACTAAAGTTAAACATACATACGTGCATGCATATTTCCCTACCATATAAATAAATAAATAAGAAAGTAAATTCGGATTTAAGAGTATACCCACTCCGTCACATAAATGATATTTAGTGGGAGACATTAAATTTAAAGCAGACCAAGCCAACCCTGTTGGCACCGACACCGTCGACCAGCGAACAATGACCAACTAGAGACCTGTATATTTGAGTATGAAATCAAATTTGACATGATTCCACTATCAAGCGGCATGAAATTCTACAATGCATATTCGGAACAACCGTAAAATTTATTATGTGCGGCTCCAAAGTCACCGTTTACAAATTCCTAAGTCAAGAAGCGGTAATTGAGCCCTAGCCGTCTGCATTTGAAGCAGATCCTGTTACCACAAGACTAACAAGGTACATAATAACAATAAATAACAGATAAAGTATGAGTAACCCCCCCCCCCCCAAATATTTTTTTGTTTTAACACGAAAAGGAAGGGGTGCAAAAATAATAACTAGGGGTGCAAAATGGTGCATTTTAAGTGCAATAAATACACGCTAACAGAACTAAGTTGCGAAGAATGGGGGGGGGGGGGGTAGGGGGGGGCTACCATTAAGTTAGCTCCCCAATGTTTTTTGGTTTTAACACGAAATGGAAGTAGGTGCAAAAATAAAAATAGGGGTGCAAAATGGTGCATTTTGGAAGCAATAAAAACATGAATGATTCGTTTTTATATTCGGTTTGGGGGAGGGGGGGCAACTTAATGGACCCACGTAGAAGATGCATTCACTTACTTAGCTGTGTTCTTCCCAACATCTAGCTGTAAGGGATGTGGGGGGTGGTCGATGTGCAGAGGCTTGAGGACTCACGCTCGACAGGGAAAGAGACGGGAGCGATGAAGCGAAGTAGTGAAATCCTGACACGACCCCGGGAACCTCGGGGAAGAACCAACCATTGTCTCGACGAGAAGTGAGGAAGAGCAATTAATCTTTTCGAACTTAGACACCGTGAAAGCCACACCCTTTGTTGTGAGAAGTCTTTAGAACGCAGTTGCGTTATTCATGTCTCGTGGGAGAGGCAACACATGGGTCAACTTGCCCTGGGAAGGTGGGCGCAGAAGAAAACAAGAAATACTGTTTTAATTACAATCCCAGAAATAGTCTTATGTTAAGAGAAACTGGATAAAGGATCGTCGAATGCTTCAATATAATACAGCAACCTTACCTATATCAACTAGGCGCTAAGCACTAAACAATTTAAAATGTTTTTGTGTCCGTGAGCGTTATTGATTTTTGGAATGTAAATTCAGTCTGCAATACTAGTGATACTTTTCTGGAACTCTTCCTGAAGAAAGTTTTTATCAGATTGTTACCGCACTTTGCACACATATGTTATGGTCATGTATATACAGTCTTGGATAGAAGCACATTTATTTTAACCATCACAAAAAGTCGAAATTAATTAAAAATAATTTTTAGGATTTTGGATTTTTGTAAAATTATCGAAATAGGTAATTTTCGGAATTTATTTGTGCGTATTGAGCAAAAATGTTTAGTAATCTTTCACTATAGAAGAGTGGCCATCTCCTTGCTTGACTATGACGCTAGATTGCATATCTATCAGATGACAACTGGAAGCAGGAAAAGTTCCCCAAAAAGTTTCAAAATCTTAGGAATAGTTGACTCTTTACAAGATAACGTGGTTATATGCTTTCATGTAGATTCGTCTTTTAGTTTCCACTCAAACCAATTCTATGCTCTATGTGTAACTAAAATCAAACTAAATTGGATTAAACATGATTAAAAATGTAATTTTCTATTGAACAAAATTATATGCCATAAAATTTAATTACTACGAAAAACTAAACATGTATATCATATTTTTCTTTTAAACTAAAGATTTTAATAATTGCTGTTCCTCTTTAATAAGGCTAAGACCCTTGGTTGTTCTGATGAATCTTGAATTATCTTCTCGTATCAGCTCGAGTGTAATCTCGGAGTCTTAATCCAGTTACTATAATGAAGTTTAAACGGTTCGCCGCCTCCAGGCCGCCTTCGGAATTGCGACCTTATCTTAAACCATTCAAAGCTTAAATTATATATCAACATCACTGAACAGATAAAGCCGAATAATTGATTTAGTTTTGTCGGTTTTATGTTCAGCCGCCAGCATATAGTCATAAAGGTTCTGATAAACACCTCGATTCTAGCTCTTAATTGCTACTAGGCCGCTTCGCTTACGCTTTTTACATTTGCGTTGGTAGATGAGTTTTTATGGCTAATTATTATTGCCCTAAAAAGTACAATTTCTATGAGAAATATTTGTTTCGATTGTCCCTAAAATCATAACATATCTAAGTTCAGTGATTTCAAACATTCCCATAGTTTCATCAAGATCGGGGTATAGCCGTTTGTCCGGTCGTGGGACAATTATCACGAATATTCATGAGAAAAAGTTTAGAGATTTCAACGGTCCCCTTCAATTTTCATCAAGATCGCATGCCGTTTGCCCGGTAGAGAGCGAACAAACAGACAAAAAACACAATATATTTTTCTCGGGGTAAGTGAATTATTGAAGTCTTCGTTTTGCTCATCCAATTAACATAGGCATGGTTATTTACTTTTAATGGGTACATTAACTTGGCTCAACCACCAATGAAATTATGACGTACGATATGCTGTGAATTTTGCACACTTTTTGCACAATTTTGCACAACCAATAATGATTTTTCCATTAGCAGCACAAAAAAATAGGACAACTTCATTTTGGCTGAGCCAAATGAATGGTTTTCGTAAAATAACGAATTAAATGTGTAAACTTTCTTATTTGGTTTTTGCAATACAAAAAGTTGTCTCAGCGTTATTTTGGTTCGATTGACCAAAATGGATTTTCATGTTTAAATCAATGCCAAATTTTTCACTCTTTTTGCATAATTTTGCACAACTAATTTTGATTTTAATCACAATCAAGACAAATAAATTTGCATCTATTTCGTTTTAGCGAGTCAAGTTGATAAAATAAAATTTAATTTAATTTTTGAAATTCCGAATTCGAATATCGAATTTTATGTCAAAACTTATGCCAAGTTAACACAACTATATACGACTTTTGCACAAGCAACAGACAAAACTAATAGCTACTTCATTATGGCCAACAAAATGAAGGTATTATTTACTACAATTCAGAAATTAAAAAAGTCCGCCCCAAACGGGAATCGGACCACGGATCTCCCGCATTCCAGACAGGCGTCTTAACCACAAGACCATCTTAAAGACTTCTTTAATATCTGAATTGTAGTAAATAATATCAATTACACCTACGGGAGTGTTTCCCGACTAAACAAATCGAGAAAAAAATGAAGGGGCTATGCATAAATAACTGGTTAAATATTTAAAGAATAACATTTGAATTTTGAGTCGAAACTTATGCATATTTATTCCAACTTTTGACAATTGTCATTATACTTTTTGTATTAGCGGAAGCTCA
>JAMZAV010005226.1:0-43467 GCA_024449915.1 Sweltsa coloradensis
AATTATATCGTCATTAAGGGTAAATTTCGCGATATTAAAAATTTTTTTGCGACTCGTCGCGATTTTTAAATGCTTTTTTTGGGGTCTAAATTATGTCTTGTATTTTTGGAAAAAAATACCTATTTTTATTTGTGTTATCCGATCTCCATAATCTCCGGGCCCCCTGGTCAGGGTCATCTTTCTTCTCGATGCCGTAAATTTTTGGCCCCGGGGGGAAAGCTGATTGCTCGCCCGGGCAGAAGCTCGGGAGGGGTACGTCAAGTGGTGCACGGGTTTTTTTGGGAGGATAGGACAGTTTTTTACTTTTCATTTGGGTGGACTGTTTCGCAAAGTTAGGCCCCTTCACCCCTACCATTTCATTTTAAAAAAGGGGTTTAGGTTAGATTATTTTTTTCATGCTCTTATGCAAAAGTTGGCATTTCCACACCTTTTTTTCGACAATATCTTACTTTTTTACTTTTACCTACCCTTACTTTTAAAAAAAACAGTGTATGTCATGTGCTCTAGGGTCCCCGCCGTGATTGCTTTACAAAATAGTATTCGACCGTGACAATTTTTTAGGCCCTAGATGAAAATTGATATCGTTTTAAATTAAAAGAAAATCTTAGTAGAATTTTCCCAAACACAGGACAAGGGGAAAGGGTTTTTTAAACTAAAACCAAATAAAAATAAATTTATCTAAAAATCTGGAATTTTAAACCAATGTTTTTAAAATATCTGAAATCAAAAAAAGCTGTACAAAAATGGGGTTAAAAAAACAACAAGTCCACAAAAGTCAAAAATTTTGGGGCACTAATAATAAAAAAACCTTGTTTTGTGTCCCCTTTAAAAACCCTAAAAAAATTAATTTAATTTTTATGGTTTTTTTTTCTTTTTTTTAATTTTTAAACAGGTTTTTTTTTGCTAAAAAGCACCTAAAACTACTAGTCCCGGAAAAAATAATAATAACTGGGGAAATGTAGTAGGTATACTTTTTTGCCCAGGTGGGGTTTTGTCCCCGTCATCTGGCTTTTCTCTCCTATAATAGGCCTACCAGTTCTACAGTTTTCATAAGAGATGATGCATACTGGGCAATTACATAGCATTACATTAGCATTAACCGACAGTGTTGGCTCGGGCAAAGCCTCGACTCTGATTCGGGAGGCCCTGGGTTCGAATTTTACCGTCGAGCCCGGGCAACCTGACGAGGTTTTTTTTCCGAGGTTTTCCCAGCTTAAGGCAATGCAAGGGTTGAGTCCTCTTAATACCCTCGGACTCCCTTCAAAATTTTTCCTATCCGCAAACTATTTCACCAAAAGAGGGCAAATTGCCCCCATAGCGGGTTTCCCCCTGATAAAAAAATTAGCTTTGGCCAACATTCTGCACTTGTTTTTCTACTATAAAAGCATAAAAAAGAAACTAATTTTTTATTTGAGCCTTTAATATTTGCCACTTTGTGATAAAGGTTATTCTAAAAAAATTTTAAACACTAGAGGGGGCAAAATAGAGTGAAAATTTTTGAAAAATCATTTAGGAGGGAAAAATCATCATTTGTAGCCCCTTTTTTTTATTTTTACAAGCGAAATGTTGAATTCTTTTGACCCACACGTTTTAATTCTACACGACAGTTTTTTCTAAAAACTTATTTTTCCTTTTTTGCTAAAACTTTGTTAGTCATGAAACACCATTTTTAATAATTTGCAGGGGTTTTGGAATTGGTTTAAGTTCAGTCTTACTTTTTAGACAGATCATTGGTAACATAAATTGGGCTATTTTCTTTTTTTTTTGGTAGCCTTTTTAAAATGTTGACCCGAAGTTTCCCCGTTTTCTCGATGATTCCGCTGCGCGAGTTGACCATTTTTCGTTGTCAATTTCTTATGTCGTTTTCATCGGTCCCAAAAGTATTGCTGCCTAGGGACACGTGAATTTTTCTGGAAAAACAGGAACAAAAAATTATTAATTGGGGTTTTTGGAAAGAAAATTTTTTTTTAAAATTCTGAAAACTTTCTGCTTTATAAAACAAAAAATTTTTTTTTATGCCTCCAAAACTATTCTTTTACCAAAAAACGAACTTACTTTTTTTCCAAAAGAAATTTGTAATCCCACAGTTTTAACTTTTAAGGTGACAAACTGTTAAATTTTAGTATCACTGAGAAAAAAATTACCCAAGTTTAACACGTTTCTTTTTCTTCGGTGTTGTTTTTCTGCACTATTCACTAGTATAAAAACAAAAAATTATATAAAACAACAAAAAAAATGGCTAAAAAAAAATTTTCAAAAGTAAACGGTTACACTAGCTTAATAAATCGGCTTTGAGATTTTTGCACGGGACTATGCTTTTGTAATTTTTATTTTTGATTTTTCAAAAACTTAAAATAAAATTAGTGTTTGCCAAAATTAGTAATGATAATGTTATATAACTAGGGCGCCCAACGATATCGATAATTCGATATGATATCGACAGAAAAAAGAATCTTTTGATTTTTTTTTTAAAACAAGAAAAGCTTGGGGGTTGGGAGGGTTATGGTTTGCACAGGTGGTATAATTTTAGGTGATTTTCACTTTTGGGACAGCATGCTATTTTTTTGGTCGCTTTAAAGCCGCAGTTCAGAAAACGCCCGCCAGGATCGAGACGTGAAAAGTACCCTAAGAGTCGTAAAAAAGTTTGGGGGACCTTTTTATAGATGGGAGGCAGTGTGTGTAACTTAAATTGAAGGCGTGCATTTAGATCGGTAGCGGGAAAGTTTTGAATTTTCGAATTTGAGCGTCTTATGGGCCCAAGGCCACCCTCTTTTTAATTCTACGTATGGGACTCCCTTTACACGCGTCTTCTGGGCAACCGTCGCCGCCTGGGGCATTTAAACGACCACAAAATTTAGAAGGAAATCACCCAAAAATATTATATACCACCAGGGTTTGCAGCGTGTTCCTCCCCCCCCCCCCCCCTCCCCCGCCCCCCAACTAGATATTTATAGTTTTGGGTTTTGGGCCAAGAAAATTTTCTACTTTGTTTTTTTTAGTTAAGAGATAAGATAACGACCCCATGTGTAATCTCATTCATATCAGCAAAGGGAAACAAAGGAGGGGGGGGCCCAAAAAAGAACACGAAAAAAAAAAAAAAAAACGAATTGATACTCAATTTAAAAGTTCGATATCGAAACGTAAGTTTTATTTTTGGGATTAGTTTTTTTTTATGGGAAAGCCTAATGAAGTACGGTATATGTGATTATAAGTATCTTTGCAACAAGTAGGAAAACGGTCATTGATACCGGTGACCTAAATGGTTCGGAGGGGTATATTGTGGCGTTGTATATTGACGTAGTGATGCCCGAGATCATAGGGATTCATTATCCCCAAAACGCCCAAAAGGCGAACACCTTGCTGAAACCAAAGACCAAGATTATTAAAATTTTATCAATATGACATTTTATAAACTATTTTAATAACCCAAAAAAATAGCAAGTTTATTTAATTTAGGTTAGATTTAATACTGAGATTTTTTACTAAATACGTACTTATAATGTAATTTATTTGTATCTTTTAAAAAAATTGCAGTCAGTGTAATCCAACTTCTTCTTTGGGTTCAATACTGAGAAAATCTGAAAAAATGAACCTGAAGAAAAAGTGGGAAAACTTTGAAATATTTTCGATTCATTGAACGAGTGAGCGCAGCGAACGTAGTGATTTCCATTCGACTTAAACGGCCCTTATTGTTTTTCTGCGTGCGGTGTGTGTGTATGTTTAAAATCACCGAATCGGAAAAGATTTCGCTGAAATTTTAAACAGACACGGTACGATTTTTTTGAGAAAAGCTAACAAAATCAGCAAAATCCATTTCGATTTAAACCCACAAGAAATGATAAACTGAAAAATAGACTTCCAATGTTAAGAAATTATTTTAACGACAATGTTTTAGATTTTGAAAAGATATTTTTGTTTGTTTTTCGCCTGGCCGTGAAATGCCGTGCCCATGCAAGGTCAGTCGAATGTTGGACGTCAAGGTACCCCCAAATTCCGCTCGTAGATTGAGTAAACCTTGCAATATTTTCACGTATTTCGTACTGGCTATGTTTACCATAGTAGGCCCTATTGCCACAGATGATGGACTACACTGCGTTATATGCATTTCAAAACAAGTTTAATTATTTTTGAAATACAATCTAGAAATTACAAAATCTTTCCCGACCAGGGGATTGAAACCCACGTCTCCCACATTTTGGCTACAAGGGCGCTTTAGCCAACTAGACTAGGGAAACGCCAAAGTCGTAGTTAGACGAGTGAGCGAGTCATGTGGTGAGTACCCGGGAACATTTGCATTTTAAGTTTGATGATTATATTCGTATAAATAATAGGGTATTGGTGGAAATCACTGTGCCGGAGGCTGCTGTTGTGGCAGTCTTCAACTGAATATTCCGTGTGACTGCCGGGTCTTGCTTTATGGTAGATTGTTGGTCCGGGAGTTGTGTAAAAGTTTAGGCCATAGTTTAGGCCAAAATGCTCCACTATAGCCTATGATAGGCTAGGGAGGCCTAAGGTAAGGGGAAGAAAAGAAATGTTACCGGGTACTCAACACATAGCTCACTCACTCGTCGAACAACGACTTTGGCGTTTCCCTAGTAATTATGAATATTGAATACCGGCACTCATTTAGTAAAAGTCCACGTCATTGATAAACGAACCATCGAGCTACCGGTATGTTTAAAGCAGTTATTAGACTTCGATAGGGAATTTCACATAGGTACCTTACTCTCAATTAAACATAGTCTTATAGGCCTACATTATTCATTAAATTACTTTTATAAAACATCTTATAAAACAGCTAGCATAATATTAAACACAGTCCGTACAAAGTATGATGTAAGATTGCACTGTCTACTGAATCTCCTAGCGGAGTTTTGGGGAGTTTGGGGACAGAATTTGATAAAAACGATTTCATTCAAAGACAAAAGCCATCGTCGGCAAATTAAATACTACTGTACACATTTTCAGTTTATTATTTATTGTTGGTTCGAATTGTGACAGATTTTGCTGTTATTGTTAACATCACCAACAGCAAGTATGTTCTAGGATATTAGTTTTAAATACAGTAAAGTAAGTTCAGTAGTTCGACCGGCATGCGACAAACAGTCGTTTAGATAGACAAAAAACCTATCCGAGTCCCATTTGAGTTTGGATTAGTAAAACTAGGCGTACCTACTGGTAGGTGGATATTTGTGTACAATAAAATACAATCTTACAAATTATTAAATTTTTAGGCCTATATTTTTGGAATATTATTCATGCTAATTACTAATTAGTTGAGGTAGATAAATGTTTAGAATTGAAGGCAGTACCCTCTGTATTAATATTTTAACACGTTTTTGTATTTAAAAAAAGAAATGTAGTTGTGACATTAAAAATAGGTACCTCTTTCTGCGAGAGGTACAACTTTCGAAGTCATGGACCGTAGAACGGGCGCAACTACTGGCCCAATGCTGACGATCCCACCACCTGAAATTAAACCTAGTTTAGTAGAGAGTACTTTACAAGCATTGGTACAGGTTGTACACATTTCTCAAACATGTCCCCACTAGTGGTGTCCCTACTTCACTTTGAAACCTGTACCATGTGAGGAGCTAACTGCTAACTGCTAAGTGATCCAAAATTGTTTAGTGTATCTCCAAATCTGAAATTATTTAATTGAGATGTTCCCCTTGTAAAAAATAATAAAGAGTTAGTCAGAGAAGTAATGCTGTAGTCGACTAGAAACAAGCTTCCGTGTGATCTCAACTCAATTATTGTAAATAGAAATATATTAGCCGCACTTATAGTAGGGTAGGACAATGCTTTTATCAGTAACAGTAATGTAAAATACACTTAGTAACTTAGTTATTTTTTTCATATTTTAATTTCACTTGTTTTCTATTCTGTAATTTTTTGATTCGACATTCTTTGAAGCTGGTCCCTGAAAAAAGATTGTACTCTAGAAGCTGGATTCTCGAGAGCTCTTACCCAAATAGAATAGCCAGGGCTCTTCAGCCAGTGCGAACACAACCCTTGCTGCCGAGTGAGCCACGGCCCCGATCATAATGATGACCGTGTCCCTCAAGCCACATAGGCGGCTCATCAGGGGTAGGCCCATGAGTGTGCCTGTAACAAAGGTACCAGAGTTAGTATGTTACAATGCATAAGAAGCCTGCCTGCTACCAAAAATGCTATACATAGTGTGACTAAATGTGTACAATCACCAAAGTAGAAATATGTATCAATTACTACTACAGTATTAGCATTGAGTTGGTAGTGTGTAAATCTTTTGATTTGGGTAGGTCTTTATAACAAAGCGTGATCAAGGCTAGTTAGTAGTTAGACCTTCAGTGAGACCCTACCTAATAAATGACTACCTATTTAGTTAAATAATGAGTTTAATTGTGGGCTACAGATCCAGCACTAGTTGCTGTTTGTCTTTTATGTCCTTCCACCAAAAATAAGGTAGTCGGCTAGTACACTCTATAGTAACTTGAAACTTTATCACATCACTCCTATCTTTGTGTAGGTTTTTTGTCAGGATGACACTATATTAACTGACAAGTGAATGTTTGGCAACCATACGACACAGAGGACAAGCGAACGTTATAAAGTCAGTATGTAGTTATATAATAGTATACCTAGTACGTTTATAAATAAATAAATAAATTGTATTTAGAGTCTACCCACTCAGTTATTATATAACTGATTTTCAGTGGGGGACTTTAAATCAAAGCGACTAAGCCAACCCTGTAAGCCCCGACGCAATCCGGCGAGTGAGCGATAACCAACCAAAGATCTTATTTACCACAATTCAGAAATTAAAAAAAGTCCGCCCCAACCAGGAATCGAACACGGATCTTCCGCATTCCAGACAGGCGTCTTAACCACTAGACCATCAGGACGGGTACATTTTAAACTCTGAATTGTAGTTGCATTATACATCGAATGGATGGAACAGTACTGCCAACGAATATCTGCTGCATTTGAACTTTTTGGTTGGGCGGACTTTTTTAATTTCTAAATTTGTGGTAAATAAAAACAATTACACCTACGCGAGTGTTTCCCGATTAACCAAATCGAGAAACAACCAAAGATCGTTATTTTTAATAGGAAATATAGCAATCAGTGGTATGGACAGTGCGAACACCCGCAAATCAACGCCAGAATCAACAAGGCCGATTCAGCACAACTCTGAATTTATTATGTGCTTCGTTCTAGGACGGCTCCAAAGTCACCGTTTACAAACTCCTAAGACAAGAACTGATGGACTTAAGTCCAAATCAGAAGTTAAAAAACTTCTGACTTTGGGGGGAATCGAACCCTGGACCTTTGCATTGGAAGCAAAATACGCTAACCACAAGACCACGAGCCACACATTCATCATACTTACCAAGAACGTAGGCACTGGACTGGAATGTCCTATAATCACTAAAATCATCTGTAGTCCACTTGAATTTTAGTTGTGTGTATAGAAAACTCATTGGTTTCTCATCTGCAGAAAAAAAAAATTATTATCATTTGAAGTAGAAACTACAAATTTATAATCGTGGTTGTAAACGTAAAGTGGAAGTTAAGAATCATTTCAAATACCTATGTAATATCCCTCAATATGCAATATTATTCTTAATACTGTTGTTATTAATGTGTTCATAATTTTTTTCCCAGAATTTATTATACATACTGAACTTCCTAAAGATTACAAATATTTATGACAATGCCTACGGTATTTTTGAACTGTGCACTTATATGGAAAGGTGTCTAAAGAACACGTATAAGTATAGGAGCATAGGAAGGGAGGAATGTACCTCTACTTCTACCCTTGACCCCCCACTTTTTTCCTGTTGACCCCCCGTCCCCACTTCAGAATGTTAAATACTGGCTACAACTGAAAAACTAAGCTGTCACTGTCGGTCATTCCCCCCCCCCACTCCCAAAAAGGGGTTCCTATGGCACTGCAAACAAGAACTTACCTCTCTGGAAGGTGTAGAGTGCCATGGAAATGATCAGCAGGGCTAGGTACATGCGACGATGACCTGCCCGTGGTCTGACTATCACACGCACAGACTGTACCACATGGTCGCGGTCAAAGAAGTCGGTACAACAGTTGGCGCGGTCCGACCTCATTGACCGTTGCGAGGGTTTTGTGTGCCACTCAAGGCGCAGTAGCGTATACAAGATGGCTGCCACGAGCAGGGCAGCGTTGATGCTGAACATTATCGTGTAAGACTGGTTTGTTACGGTGCTGAAGAGGTATTTACCTGAAACGGAAAATAGTGAATTGCTAATACATTATTTGATTTAAAATACAGCTAGTGATACTTTTGTTTTATCTTTTTACAAAACCGTAAGACATTTTATCATGCAGAAGCACTGCAGCATGCAGGCTGCACTATTTTACACCCATTTTGAGATTTAAAACAATTGTTTTCTTGGATCTGTTTGCTAAATTATATATTATTATTTTACTACAATTCAGAAATTAAAAAAGTCCGCCCCAACCGGGAATCGAACCACGGATCTCCCGCATTCCAGACAGGCGTCTTAACCACTAGACCATCAGGACGGGTACATTTTGATCTCTAAATTGTAGTTGCATTATATTTGGTTGGGGCAGACTTCTTTAATTTCTGAATTGTAGTAAAATAATAACAATTACACCTACGGGAGTGTTTCCCGACTAACCAAATCGAGAAATTATATATTGTTTCTAGCTGCTTTCACATTTCAACCATTTATCCACGTTGCCGCAATTTGTAATAAGTTTCAATATAATCCTCTGTGAAAATACAACACAAAAATTTATGTAAAGTGCTACTAACAGATCAACAACTGATGCATTGAACCAGACAAATTGGAATTACTGTGCTTACTTAAGTTTGGTCAATTATTAGGTTTAAATATAAATAAACTACCAAGATAAGTTAAAGATTAAATGTTTTTTTGCATTAGAATTATTTTCAGATACATACTTTGTTACAAGAAATAATTGTTTGTTACTGGATAGCACAAAGAATGAAAAATTAATAGAAAACAATTTTTAAACATGGAAGTATTTGTTTCGAGTAAATTTTAACTGAAAACTGCTCTGGAGTGATACGTACTGCAGACCAAGGTTACAGATTAATTTTGACCAAGTACTAGTCCAATGTACGATACATAAAGCAATATTTGGGGTAAAGGTTTAATTGCAACTTTTGCATGCAGAAAAGACTATTAGAATCATGGTGGGGGCCTAGAAAATCCTACAAGGCAATGAGTTTTTTCCTTCTCTATAAAATTAACTGTATTAGATTCGGCAACAATATCAATTGGCACCTTCAAGCAGTTTTTACTATTTTTGATATTTATTTAGTAATGTGTTTTACCTGCCCTAGGAGCAGGAAGGCTAATGCAGGGGCCGTGTGGCCCTCTGTAGCCTGACACAGTGATTACAGAGTTAAAAATTCAGATAAACATACAACAAAAGATAACAAGAGAACATGAAATTTATAGAGGTACCGGTAGTCGACGAGAAAGGCAAAAGGGGGGGTAAGAGTACTTGATGTAGGGGTGAGGCCGAAAGGCTCGTGAACGCGAAACAAGGTCGTATAGCTTATCCCTTCTATTCTGCCTGCGTGAAGACGTTGTACGTAAGGCCCTGCGAGGGTGTCGAGTCGAGAGCTGATACTTCCGACGCCAGTTTGAGTATACTCTTATGGTATAATAGTGGTAATCTTTGCTCCCTCTTTTAGGTACTTCCGTGTTTTTTTTTATTTATTTTTTATTTATTATTATTATTATTATTATTATTATTATTATTATTATTATTATTATTATTATTTTTATTATTAGTATTATTATTCGAATGTCGAATATATGAAATATGTAAGGTTATGAAAGAAAGAAATGTATCTACAATAATAATAATAATAACAAAATATATATATATATATATATATATATTATTATTATTATCTTTCCTCATTTCCAAACTAATTCTCAGGTTGAGGTGAGCGTTTGTTATTAATATTATTGGTTATTACCGAGCTGTACCCCAGTGGGCATAGTGGCCAGATACACGATATCCAGCACAGTGACTCTGAAGGTCCGGTTCTCTAGCGTAGTGACGTCGGCCATGTAACTGAAGACTGACGCGAAGATGGCAAGGTCAGCTCCGGTCAGCGCTGACGGTAGAGTGGCCGTCCACAGGATCATGTTGAGCGACCAAGTGTCTGCCGGCAATAACACAGATCCATATAAAACAAAACAATCACATCTGACCATGGATTTTAAATAGAACTCTTAAACTGACTGTATTAGATGTAAAAAGACTATGCAGTCAAGTTAGATTCTCCTTCTAGGCCTTATTTTAATTTAAATAATAATTACAATCTAATGTCAACTATATGATTTTGCTGTTGAAATAAATTTCAAAATTACATCCGCAATATTCTATCTAATACTATCTGTATAATCATTATTTTTATTATATTTTTTTTTAACATGTGTGTTGAGTACATTGTTCTCCACAAGCTATAAGGGTGACGGTGCAAAATTATGTTTTTAACTGGATACTTTGACAGTTTTCACTTATCACTACCCTCAATATTAACATATTATTTATGCATTTATATATATTTATACCGTGTCAACAGATAATGATGAAGGCTTCAAAATATGAATTAAATACATTGAAATTTCTTATTTGTGGGGGGTTTAACTAACACAAAATGTACTTGGTCTTAAGTGTTGTTTGCAAACCATCAAGCCCACCTTGTAATGTGTTCACTACCACCATGCCGGAGTAAAAGAGTTTCCCCACCAGGCCTAGAAGCAGGGGTAGCTTGCGGCCTCGACGATCACTCCACGCTCCCAGGAACAAGGCCAGAACAATAGGGATCGCATTCGAAGCTATGTTGTTGTTTTGATGGAACGTAGACACCACAATCTGGAAGAAGAATCTTATAACTTACATCAACTCTAACATTGATTCATGTTTTAATTAATATTTTATAATAATTATTTTAGTAGAGGGTATTGTGCTAATTTTGCTGTAGAGCTAATGATTGCTATATTTCCTATTAAAAATATCGATCTTTGGTTGGTTATCGCTCACTCGTCGATTGCGTCGGGGCCTGCAGGGTGCTTGGTCGCTTTGATTTAAAGTCCCCCACTGAAAATCAGTTATAACTGAGTGGGTAGACTCAAAATAAAATTTATAATTTTTTTTTTATTTAATGCTCGTCACATACATTTAAAATGTAAATGAATGGATTGAATAGTAAAAATAATCAAATGTAGGCACATTTAACTTAGATGTTTCCTTCACAAGGCTAAACTCATTAATAAAAATTAATGTACTATAGAATTTCCTTGAGTATTCAAGATGATTCAAGGGTCTACATTTCATATAAATTACTTACAGCTAACATTTTTCAGATGATACCTGCCCTAGGCTAGGACCAAATAGGTCATTATTTATTTTTATTGTGTAGGTAATGTATTAATGTGATTGTTGTATGATGTGTGAATATGATGCATTGATACTACCGTACTACTATACAAGAGAGTGGTTGGAGGTCCCAACATTTGCCTTTTGATCGAGGAAAACCTCAGTTAAGATTTCCGGTAGTGGTATAGTAAAGCGGACTAGAGGGAAATATTTTCACATGAGGCAATGTCACAAGGTGAAGACTGAAGAGATGTGAAAGGCCACCGCATGTTATTACTTGCACTTGCTTGTTGGTGTCTGGGTAGTCCTGCAGGTGTGAACAGACCTCTGTAGACAGCTGAAGGTCAACCAGGCAAGCCTTGTTCACGAAGAAAGCTTGCTCGATCACCGACGTCAACATGAATGCGAACATGTACAGTGCCATGACGGGTTCTACTGTGATATAGTCGAACCATCGCTGTAAAGAGAAAAACTGTCCTTATATATCGCTGCCCTAGAACCAGACTTTTTCTAACTCCATATTTTCAAAATGTTGAGGAAAGCAATTTCTAAATTCAACCCATCTGAATGTAATTTTGAACAGGAAGCTCTTTTATAAAATTATTATTATTTTTTTTTAAATGTTCTATCTCCAACTAAAGGGAGATGGCTTGGGAGTAATAAAGGCCATAATAATAAAGTTAAGGCGTAGGCCTATAGGGCCTAGCCCAGCGTTACCCAAACTACGGGTCGCGACCCGGTCCCCGGGTCGCCATGTTTTTCGATGCCGGGTCGCGGTATAATGCTGCCATGTGCATGGGGTTTATCTTTTAGTACAAAACAGCAAGTCCCACCAAAGATTGGTTCCACATCTAAATTGTAGAAAGAAATACTATTGTGTCAGTCACGTACAGACAGGCTCAATAAATACCAAGGATTAAATCTACAGTGGTCGAACGAACAACCAAAATGAAGGAGGCTTGGATTCGTCAATAATTAAATGATTATTTAAAATTTGGTTTTACAGACTGAAAATTGACATGAAAAAAAACATGAAAATTCAAAACCGCAATGTGTTATCTGCATTGAAGTTCTTTTGTCAGAAAGTTTAAAGATCTCCTCTCACAAGCACCTGCACACGGAAGTAAGGTGGCTCTCGAGGGGGAAAATTCTCTCGCGAGTTTTCGAGCTCAAGAAGAAATTAAACAATTTTGTAATAACAAAAAGCCAGAATATGCAGCATTTTTTTAAATCGACGAGTGGGTTTTGAAATTCGCATATTTAGCAGATATGTTTACACATTTGAATGAACTCAATTTAAAATTTCAAGGCAAAAACAACAATGTGTTTATTCTTACAGAGAAGATAGGAACTTTTATAAAAACAGTTTCGCTGTGTCTAATGCGCGTGGACACCTAAATTCAGTATGTTCCCAATTTTCAACGAAAGAATGGTTGAAATAGAAGAATCCAATAGATTGGATTTGGATATGCAGATATAGTTCTGCAAACAATTAAAAATCATCTGCAAAACTTGAAAACAAAACTAGTACAATATTTTACTGTGGAGCACTTCCAAACCATTGAGAGTATGCTATGGGTGCATAGCCCCTATCTACTGACAAGTGTAAGTGACATTTCAATAGCTGGTTTGGAGTGATAAGGAAGAGGAAGAGATGATAGGTTTGCAAAACAACGTGTCACTGAAAAGAGAGTTCGATAGTTTGTCCTCATGGGCATTTTTGGCTTAAATGTGCGGTCGAGTTTCCGAACATTAGTGCTAGGGTTTTTACTACCGTTTTCCACGACCTACCTGTGCGAATTGGGGTTTTTAACTCTCACAAAACGCAAGACAAAAGATAGGAACCGTCTCCAAAATAGTTCCAGTATTAGGAGATTTTGCACTGTCGACTGCAGATCCTAATTGGAACGAGCTGACTGAGAATCATCAAACCCCCCATCCCACTAAACCTGGCTGATTGACTGTCATGGTAAGCTTGTTTTTGTTTATTTACCATAACATGTAAAACGAATTTAAATCTGTATAATTTTCTCATTACACAAACTATAATAATAATAATTATACATTGTTGTAGCACGCATTTCAATTATTCTATTCTTTCTAAAAAAGACTGTTAAAACATGCGTTAATTAAGCCGGGTCGTTAATAGTAGGAGCATGATTAAACCGGGTCGCCATATTTTAAGTTTGGGAAACCGCTGGCCTAGCCTACGTAAATTATATTAGTATCCTTGCTAGCCTAGGCCTACTCCATGCCTACTCTGCACGGTGCCCACATTGTTCTTGGCACTGAAGGAAATTTGAGGTTAGGATTTATAATGAAAATTAGTTGGATTGACTTGCCATTATTAGTGAATGATCATCTTCGCTGTTCTGTTCAATCGGCTCATAATCCGGGTAACTTTCTTGACTCATATTTACCTTAATGTACTTATTATTAGCTTTTCTAGTTGACACTGACATCCACATCACGATATTGTAAACATTGCAAGAAATGCTACCAATCATGTGAGATAGAACAAAAAATTTAACAGTAGAGCCCAACACACTGAGCCAAAATAAACACGAATAGTAGTAATGGAGATAGAATGGAACATTTTAAACCTAGAACTGATTTTTTAGCGGGAAAGAACAGTCTGGTTCTAGGGCAGTGATATATATATATATTGGCCTATATATATTTTTATTATTATTATTATTATTATATTTATTAGTTAGCATTTATTTGGCAAAAAGTAGAAAGAGTCAATTTCAGTGCCCAACAATATGTAATTTTGAATAATTGTTTCTTTCACAAATTAGTGGGCAGCTACCTATTAGAGTAGAAATTTAAATTAAAAAATTATAATATTTTTTTCTACAATATATTTATATTGGTAGCCTAGGTATGTCCACGATTAGTAATATCTTGAAAAGTATAAATCGGACATTTAAAGTATAAGCATAATTCACAACTAGAGGTCTAAGGTGCAATATTTCGTATTGCCGAGTATGTGTTGCAATCAGAACGTTCGCAACTCGTTCTAAGTCGCAAAGCGTAAGTCGTAACGAATTGCCCAAAATCTTATTCTTACGACATGCCTTCGACGAGCCAATCAGAACAGTGAGCTGTGTGTGTGCGAGTGAGAAAAGAGAGAAAGAAGCAAGGCAGTTGTAAACTTGTAAACTACTCGCATTTCTTACGACTTACACCATGCGACTTATGTGACTTAGACCTTACGCTTTAGAACTAGTTGTGAATGATGCTTATAGCCCAGGAATTATAGATGTTGACATCAACATCCTTAACCTAAAGCTGATTTTTGGCACACATGTAGCATTTGTCATTCTTCAAACATACAGAGAGTTTCCCAAAAGCACAGACGCTTGCTTCCTCCGCTATCGCGCCAAAGGGCTTAAGTCACACTGTCACATAAAAATGCTTGTAAAACCTGAACCAACAGAGATATCTCTGTGATTTTTGTTTCAAAATAATCGGGACTATGTATGCTTTGTGCTTAATATCCAAAACATATATTATTACCATTAATATTAGTCACAAACACGAATAGTGCTGGTGCCTAACTTAGTACTTCCAAGAAAATCCCGTAAATCTTGAATTAGGTCGAGTTTCACGAAAAATTATCAAGACATAATAAATATGCGGGTGTCTGTCTTGTAGAAGCCACTTTTTCATTTTTTTTACCGTGCGATGAAAATTGACTGAGATATGACCAAAATGACAAACGGTTGCGCATCGGCACTGTAGCCAAATAGTCCGTGGAACAAGCTGCATCAACTATAAAAACATTTCAAAGCCGGAAACCTACACCAAAATTTAGGATCTGGTAAAAGACATATTTGAGAATGTTATTTTCACTTGGGACATGCTTGGTAGCAAATAAGTCACCTGTCATGGCCAGGGGCGTAACCAGGGTACTAATATTACCCGGGTAAGATGCGGAGGAAGGGACTTGAAGGAAAGTAGCAGGGGGGCTTGGGGGGCGAGCCCCCCAACTACAGCGCCGCAGGCGATTTTTTGAAAATTGGGGTTTTTAGAGTGATTTCTGAGCGTTTCAGATAAATTACCGGACTGAATGCAAAAGTGAAATAATTTCGTTTATGTAGTGCAAAAAACAGAAAACATAAACAAAAATGGAACTTTGACGAGAATGATAAGTATTGGGTTTTGAGTTTTGGGGCTAAGTAAGGAAGCTGTTGGTACTTAAATGTTAATAAACTATAAGCACGATTTGGAATCTGGATTGCAGGTATCTGATGATATTGTAAACTAGACATCGGAATATTTTTTACCAAGCGGGACACGTTGGAGCAGTGGCGGGACGTGGGACTTTAGTTTGAATATCGGGACTGTCCCGCCGGCGGTAAGTATGGCAACCCTATGTGGAGACCCAAATCTTCGATGTCAGTACGGGGTTCTGGGGCAAACAAATAGGCAGTCCTTTTACTTTCCAAATTATTAACAAATCGTTAAAATCAAACCTTGAAAAATAATTTTTAATTCTTAACAACTTTAGTAGGCGAAGATTAATATTTCATTTAGGATAAGTTATTTAACTTTAATTTATTGTTATTATCAAAACAAACTAAACGTATACTTTGAATGAAAATAGTTAAAAATAATTTAAAGTACTTACAAATTAATATACATATTAGGTACAAGATAAGCCATGCTTGAACACTCGAAAAATGTTGTTGATGAGAAAAATGTATAGTAAGTGATAATGAATTAAAATGCATGTTCTGACTTTCGTTTAATCTGCTCTCTGAAATGCAAACCGAAAAGCGCAAAAAAGTCGTTAGGACCTACTTGTTTTAATCACTATATTGTTTAGTTTGTAGCACTCATGAGTCATGATTGCACGTAACCTTTTTAATGGGAAAAAAAACTGCGCTAACAACACAATTAAAATTGAACATCCACAAACTGTAGTATTTCAATGCTTAGCCATGAGCCCACATACGTAGTATTTTACAAAACAGTCACTTAATTCACAAACGTTGAAACGAAATAATTCGATATGAAACACACTCACTGTTGAACTTCTACATATGTCAGCTAGGCTTCTGACACTGTCAACCCTTGTAAGGTCAAGACAAGACTGAAACGAAGCGAAAATGAGCAAAATAACAGTTGTCAACCCCATATTGCCAAGTGAACGTCTGTATTTCCAGGAATCGAGCTTGTTTGAGATGAATGGCATGCACTGACCATTGACAAATCCCCCCCCCCTTCCCGTCCCCATGACACTTGCACACCACGTGCGATCCTTACCTCCAGACATCAACCCTTCGCTAGAACAAACAAAAAAGTCCTCGGTTGATTTTTTTTTGCGACATTTTTGCGGTTGGTCCTGGTGAAATATTGTAATCGTTGTAGGCATGGAAGAATGTACTTAGGGAATTTTTACCCGGGTTACCGATGCCTAGTTACGCCGGTGGTCATGGCGTCCTGAAGATGGCCGCCAAAATAATTATTAAAATTGCTGTAACTCAAGAAGTAATCATCAGATTTGAAGAAAATGGGTATTGTTTTAATGAGTTTTTAATGCTCTACAAAAAAATGTCAGCAGTTTTACCGCAAATGCAATAGTTTTAATTATATTTATAAATTATTACAATGTGTTGCAATTATAGCACTTTCCAATATATATATATAATGTAAAACTCGCTAGAGTGCCAAAAAATTTCTCACACTATACTAAAATAACCTCAATAAATCCAAAATTGTTAGTCCCGAAACGAAATTCCGGTAACTTTTTTATTAATTAATTAATTAAATTAATCATTAATTAAATCCCAATTAAAAGTTTATTATTCACGTACCACAATCACATAGTGTATCACACAAGAACAATATGACCACAATGAACCAAAAAAAATTAGTTCCAAAAATTTATTCCAATCACTTAACTATTAATTCAATTAATTCAATTAATTAAAAATAATGACATTAATCTCGATTAATTTTGTAAATTAACACAATGTGGTCGACCTTGGTATCATTTTAAAGCTAGTTTTTAAGACGAATAAATGTAATGAAAAAATAAATAAATAAAATTAATTAATCACCGAATTAATTACATTTAAGTTAAATTATCCCACTTTTGACATATGTATTGTTATGTATACCTAAAACTCGATCGATCGTCATAAAAAATATACTACTCTACTGACATAATGTCAATGAATCCAAAATGTCATGTCTCGATACAAAATTCCTATAACTTACCGATTAATTAACTAATTAATTGAAGAATTTCTTATATCTCAATAATTGTTGTTATTGACAATCGTAAAAGTACGATATTTATGAGAAATATTTCTTCGATTATACCCAAAACGTGGAAAGTCTAAGTTGAGAGATTTCGAAGGTCGCCTCAAAATTTCATCAAGATCGCATATGACGTTTGCCCGGTAGAGCGCAAACAAACAGACGAAAACAAACAAACCAAAAAAAACGAACTAATTATTTTTTTTTTTGGGGGGGGGGGGGGTGAAATTGAAGTCTTTGCTTCGCTCATTCTACAACAACATGTGCTTAAATCAATTAATTTAAAGAAAAAATAAAAATTTTGAGTCTACCCACCCAGTTATATTTATATATATAATTAATTATTCATAATTCATGTAACGGGAAAGTAGCATGAACTTAATTTTGGCCCTATTTTTTTTTAAATTATACTCGCATTGTTTATATTTGATTCTTCCGTTGGCATTTTGTATGTGCTACGTGATTGTAAACAACAATTATTGAGATATTGACTTCAATTTCACCGCCCGCCCCCCCCACAAAAAAAAACATATCAGGTTTTTTTTTTGGTTTGTTTGTTTTTCTGTCTGTTTGTTTGCGCTCTACCGGGCAAACGTCATATGCGATCTTAATGAAATTTTGAGGCGACCTTCGAAATCTCCAAATCCACGTTTTTGGGTATAATCGAAGAAATATTTCTCATGAATATCGTACTTTTACGATTGTCAATAACAACAATTATTGAGATATAAGTAATTCTTCAATTAATTAGTTAATTAATCGTGAAGCTTACCGCCCAACATAGGTAGCTATCTCAAATAAATACCCTTAAATTGGGTCAAATTGAAGTTTAATCACTTCTTAATTAAATGGAAATTAATAAATTATGAGGATGTGGATATTGATTTCAGAGTGTTAATAAAATAAAAAGAATGTTTGAATCTAAATAATTGAAAAGGTTTACTGTATTAATCAAAAATACAAATTATACATAAAAAAGATTTGCATACAAAGACTACTTTCAATTGGCCAATGATTTAGTAGTAAATAAATATGGTACCTCGTTTTACAATGATGTCTTGATGATGCTGATTAATGTTGCCGATGAATAATAATAAATGTACGAATTCGATCTGCTTTAGCACTGAATAATTAAATGAACTCTCGGTAAGTTATTCACTGTTCTTCATCTTCATAACTTGGTGTCGCTCGTTCTGTTCCCGTTGTAGTACAACTCCTCCATGAACCCCTTGACACCTTGTCGTCGCCCACGATCCACCCTCTAATGATGCAGGCACAATACTAAGTGAAGGCCTGACGCTGGAGATCGTCTTTTTTATAGGGGTGGTCAGGTGACCAGTGATGACGTATTATTTTCTAGATTGCTCTTGTTGTTTGTTGAGTCGACAAGGTTGGTTGTGATTCAACTACCCCAGCCGCTCCAATGTTCCTTGTGCCCTTAGGCTACTCGCTAATGGGTTCTTTTCAGAAGGTGTTGACAATTCGAAGGTATCTCAAGTGTTCCATGTCCATCACAGGATGCCAGATTATCTCTGTTGACGCATCTTGCAACCATTTCAATGCATTCCGCTTGGACCGCATGTGTAAAGCTGATGCAACTGTTTTATAATGTTTTTATTACATGTTATTATATTATTGAAATTCATCATATTGATATTTATTATGTAAACAAGGTTAATGAAAAGGCCGTTACGGCACAATCGGCAAGTTATAGGAATTTTGTATCGAGACATGACATTTTGGATTCATTGACATTATGTCAGTAGAATAGTATATTTTTTTATGACGATCGATCGAGTTTTAGGTAAACATAACAATACATATGTCAAAAGTGGGATAATTTAACTAAAATGTAATTAATTCGGTGATTAATTAATTTTATTTATTTATTTTTTCATTACATTTATTCGTCTTAAAACTAGCTTTAAAATGATACCAAGGTCGACCACATTGTGTTAATTTTACAAAATTAATCGAGATTACTGTCATTATTTTTAATTAATTGAATTAATAGTAAAGTGATTGGAATAAATTTTTGGAACTAATTTTTTTTGGTTCATTGTGGTCATATTGTTCTTGTGTGATACACTATGTGATTGTGGTACGTGAATAATAAACTTTTAATTGGGATTTAATTAATGATTAATTTAATTAATTAATTAATAAAAAGTTACCGGAATTTCGTTTCGGGACTAACAATTTTGGATTTATTGACGTTATTTTAGTATAGTGTGAAAATTTCTTGGCACTCTAGCGAGTTTTACATTATATATATATATTGGAAAGTGCTATAATTGCAACACATTGTAATAATTTATAAATATAATTAAAACTATTGCATTTGCGGTAAAACTGCTGACATTTTTTGTAGAGCATTAAAAACTCATTAAAACAATACCCATTTTGTTCAAATCTGATGATTACTTCTTGAGTTACAGCAATTTTAATAATTATTTTGGCGACCATCTTCAGGACGCCATGACAGGTGACTTATTTGCTACCAAGCATGTCCCAAGTGAAAATAACATTCTCAAATATGTCTTTTACCAGATCCTAAATTTTGGTGTAGGTTTCCGGCTTTGAAATGTTTTTATAGTTGATGCAGCTTGTTCCACGGACTATTTGGCTACAGTGCCGATGCGCAACCGTTTGTCATTTTGGTCATATCTCAGTCAATTTTCATCGCACGGTAAAAAATGAAAAAGTGGCTTCTACAAGACAGCCACCCGCATATTTATTATGTCTTGATAATTTTTCGTGAACTCGACCTAATTCAAGATTTACGGGATTTTCTTGGAAGTACTAAGTTAGGCACCAGCACTATTCATGTTTGTGACTAATATTAATGGTAATAATATATGTTTTGGATATTAAGCCACAAAGCATACATAGTCCCGATTATTTTGAAACAAAAATCACAGAGATATCTCTGTTGGTTCAGGTTTTACAAGCATTTTTATGTGACAGTGTGACTTAAGCCCTTTGGCGCGATAGCGGAGGAAGCAAGCGTCTGTGCTTTTGGGAACTCTCTGTGCGTTTTAAGAACGATGTTCCAAAATTCAGCTTTAGGTTAGCAATGTTGATCTTCTGGCCTAAAATCTCTTATAATGCCTGGGCTATTAGTTTCATTCATCATAATTTTTAGTTCTAAAGAACACTCAAATTTTGAATTCAGTTTTGCAGAAACGAGTCCTTTTTTGGGAACTGAATAGAGCGAATTTAATTCCTTCTCAGGGTTTCTAATACGAACTCATGCATCATATTCAACACTTGGAACATTTTACCGTCTGAAATACACTATTGAATTTAGCCTGGTGTGTAAGACTTCGTTCTTCCGAGAATGGACAGGTACCGGTGGTACTCATTTAGAGTTGACTTCTTTGGATAATAATTAGGCCCTATCTACGGTTTTTTATAGTTGGGAACTTTCGGATGGACTTTAAGGAACTAAGTTCCTTTTTTAGAGCGACGAGCACGTGACTTAATTTGTTTTTGAAGCTACTTTTTTTTTAGAACTTGTCTAAGACTGCCCTGATCTGATGTCACTCGAGTTATGTTTTGGAAGGCACGTTAATACAATAATCGTTATTCCTTCAGCGTTTTAAACAAGACACAGGTAGCTCTTTATCTATCTTTATCTTTAGTTTTATGTTGCAGTTGCAGAAAATACTAGCTGAAGGCCTACTGATAGGCAGCATTGTTTATGTAAATATTCTTTTATTCATTAATGACCTAGGCCAGGCCTATTCTATTTATAGCCTTGTTAATAAGGCTATCTTAAGTCTACAAATATAACTATCATGTTAGCTTATATGTATACAAAAATGAATAAATAGAATGTATTCTCTACTGTAAATAAACTCTATGGATTGTTGTAGAGGGCTATTATTAAGTTATTTATTTATTTCTCGTAGGAACCTGCCCAGGGTCAACCCCAGGTGTTTGGGGTTAGGTCAGTTATTGAATGACTCAATCCGTATTCGCATTATTCGAAAGAAGAAAACCTTGGAAAAACTGTTGTCAGAATTACTGATGGCTGGTAACGAACTTACGACCTCCCGAACTAGTACGCATGTGCTACTGCTACCTCTATCGGTTATGACCAAATGTAAAGATCTGCTGCAGTTGCTTATTGAGTTTGTATATGTAAATCACCACAATGATATTTTAATGCTATACTTATTCATGTTGACTCATGTTTTTACCTATAATCAGTTGCAAATATTCACACTGCAGTCCGCGGTGGCACATTCCATTAGGACGCTGGTCCAAAGTTTATGGCTCTACGAGGACGTGGGTTCGAATCCTGCATAAGGCATGTTTTTTTGTAATCGTCCTTCATCGTCATTGATTGCCTCGAATAGCCTTGGTGCATTAATATGAACAGAAATCATCATCGTCTAAATAACACTTGCCATTCTCTAAGAGTCCATTTGAATGTCGGATATAAAGATTTTTTACACTATTGGCACACAATAGGTTCGTTCATTTGTCCACACGTAAATTATTGCAGTTTTTACCCCCTTTTCTGGTTACGGTATTTATTTTACACCTGGGTGTAATTACCACAAAAGTGGTAGGACAAAAAGAATTAAAAACTTTGGAGAAAGAATGAAATGCTTGGCTCAACTTCTATATCTCACAGCCGAACACTTTTGAAGGAGAGCTTGGCTGCCGTTTTTTACAAATGTTTGTATTTGTACCGGTATATAGGTCTACTGCAATGTTCGTTCAACGCTTATGTGCAGGTGTATGCATCTACATTTTCTACTTTTGTTTTCTCGTGGAGGAGGGAGCAGGAGGCTGCCCCCCACCGGGGAGGCTGTAGGCCCCCACAATAATAAAAACTCTTCCGTCCACAACTCACCAATGTCTGTGTCACCTGGGCCTGCACCGGCGTTGCTCCCTCAACCTGCACTTCTACCTCACACTCATCACTAGGCTTCTGGTCGCCCATTCTAAGCCAGAGTAGTTACTTGAGACTAGCTCATAGCAACACTCTCCTCTTATCAGACGTGCTGGTGCAGCTCTAGCTTGGCACTCACTACCCACACTTGAGATCTACATTGTTCCGTTTCAACAGCTGATATTGTGTCCGAAGGTTTATTGTGTGTGCAAGTCATGCCGAGATTAACTTGACAAACAGTCAAGTGTGTCATGTCTCTGTTTGTATAATAATATTGTTATGAGTTTGAATAGTTACATTAATTGCCATCATTACTAAAGACCTCAGGTTATCAAGAAGATATCAATGGTCAGTCAAATGATATTGCGTCTAGACACCCATCAATTTTCATTTAGCACCATAATAATAGTTCACTGACCTCAATATAAACATATTTCAATCCAGGAAGATTACATTAGTCACGTTATAGTTCTCTCAGATCACTACATCATGGCTAGTTGCCTAAAATATCGTACTAAATAAATATGTTTAGAGATAAGAACATCTTATATGTTTGTGAATTTCCGTTTCCACATAGTTCCCATTACAAACCTGAAAGTATTCCTCGACGAAGACTGGGTTGTATGAGACGGTTGATTCTTGATTAGCTCTCTAATACGTAATTATTTCTAAAGATGTGTCTGAACTGATTGCTACATTCTCGTTGCTTCATTCATTCACGTAACGTGCCTTATAGAATCTAGGTGCCCGTTAGGGCGCCGCAGCCAAGCCGCGGTGCGCTACACACTCAAGCACCTTATACACCAAGCAGAGTTGGGGTGATTTCGAGGTGTTACCCAGCCGTCATGTAACGTGATGTGAACTTGAAAACTATCACAATCGAGGGGATTTAGGTACCTGACAACACATGCCAAATTTATTGGGGTACGATTATTCCTTCGTGGTGAAAAAATGGCTTGAAACATGCTCAAAATCACTTTAAGGATGTTAGCTACTGCTACTGCCTACTACTGCCTACTACTGCCTACTACTGCTACTGCTAACATCTAATACGTCGGCCCGCGATTCTGACCAGACGGGTGGGACTACAATGTTCATATTTTACATGGACATTAAGGTTATAGAAATATAGTCTCTTTTGAAAAAAAAAGTTGAAAAAGTTTGTTGGAAGGCTTCCAAATAAAGGTTTTAAAAATAAGCTTTAAACACTTGGCATACAATCAACAAGTAACCATAGTTACTTGACACTTGTTGACGGTATAAGCAGAGTTAGGCGGGAAAGTGCGATACGTAAACAAATAGCGGACATTTAAAATTTTTCTTCTTTGTGTGGAACGAGAAAAGGTGTCATTATACTCTCATTAAACAAATCAGAAACCGTCCCTGGCCTAGGCCCAGAGATGGAAAATTATTTATAATGCAAAGTGTAGGTCTACAGTTCCATTTGGCTATAGGACTAGTAAAATCACACACATAACAAAAACTTGTAGAAATACAGCCAAACCTTACACACTCAAAAGAAATGAGATCTTAAAAAACGAAAAGGCTCATCTGCCCTTCCACTTTTGGGCGCATTCTTAATTCATAAACGTACAGTGTCCCATAACAGCATCCTCGAAAAGCTTGGCAAAATAGAATTTGCGATTATTAATTTAAACGTAATAGTTCAACCAAGTTCTTTTTTCTAATTAATTTAAACGTTATAACATGCAAATTTTATTTTGCCAAGCTTTTCGAGGATGCTGTTATGGGACACTGTACGTTTATGAATTAAGAATGCGCAAATGTGGAAGGGCAGATGAACTTGGCCCTTTTTTTAAGATCTCACTTCTTTTGAGTGTGTAAGGTTTGGCTGTATTTCTACAAGTTTTTGTTATGTGTGTGATCTCATTACTTTTTCAAGTTCCATTGTAAAATTATTTGTTGAAATATAATAATTTTATCAAAGTTGATTTAATTTCTATGGTATTAGCAATAACAATAGACAATAGGATGTAAAATATCTAGACCCGGATTCATGTACATCCTGGGTATAGGTGATATAACCATGGTATAACGACGGTAAAGGACTGGACCCCAATTCTTGAGTTCGTGGGAGATGAGTTGAAAACGCAATTTGAAAACGAAGTCGTTTTCGTTTTCGAAGAAATTGGTATTCTTGAACGGTATCGTAGAAAACGTCATTTTGTTGAAAGAGTATTGCTGTTATTCACGTGGGGTACGGTTCACGAAATCCAGACACTTTAAAAAGATTTGCGTACCAAAGAGCTCGAAAACGTTCTATATTTATTCTAGATGGCAGTGCCTTCATAAACGCGGGCCAATCGAAAGACGAGTTGCATGAAATGATTTGATTGTTGCAATTATGTAAACAAACAGATGAGCACGCTAATATTCGACACCTCGCTTTGACATTGTGTGTAGCAGCAAGCTGACTTTGATCATGACTATAAATATGGCTAAAAGAAAAGAATATGTGTATTATTTCCGAACATTTTTGTAAATCCTAGGTGGACAATCATACTATTGGTTATCTGAATTAGGCTTTTAGTAATCAAAACTAGTTATTTGTGCGGGAAAGTTGTCAGAACAATTGGTTGTGCTGGTCTAGGGTTGGCTAGGCTTGTCAAACATGTAATGTAAGTAATTATTTATCTAGTCCTTTAGCCTAATGGAACTTTAGACCTACACTGTTGTATTATAAATAATTTTCTACATCTGGGCCTAGGCCAGGGACGGTTCCTGATTTGTTTTATGAGAGTATAATGACCCTTTTCTCGTTCCACACAAAGAAGAAAATTTTTAATGTCCGCCATTTGTGTACGTATCGCACTTTCCCGCCTAACTCTGCTTGTACCGTCAACAAGTGTCAAGTAACTATGGTTACTTGTTGATTGTATGCCAAGTGTTTAAGGCTTATTTTAAAACCTTTATTTGGAAGCCTTCCAACAAACTTTTTCAACTTTTTTTTTCAAAGAGACTATATTTCTATAACCTTAATGTCCATGTAAAATAAGAACATTGTAGTCCCACCCGTCTGGTCAGAATCGCGGGCCGACGTATTAGATGTTAGCAGTAGTAGGCAGTAGTAGGCAGTAGCAGTAGCTAACATCCTTAAAGTGATTTTGAGCATGTTTCAAGCCATTTTTTCACCAAGAAGGAATAATCGTACCCCAATAAAATTGGCAGGTGTTGTCAGGTACCTAAATCCCCTCGATTGTGATAGTTTTCAAGTTCACATCACGTTACATGACGGCTGGGTCACACCTCGAAATCACCCCAACTCTGCTTGGTGTATAAGGTGCTTGAGTGTGTAGCGCACCGCGGCTTGGCTGCGGCGCCCTAACGGGCACCTAGATTCATACTTACATTACATGTTTGACAAGCCGAGCCAACCCTATGCCACACAACTGTTCTGATATGAGCTTGCTCATCTGTTTGTTTACATAATTGCAACAATCAAATCATTTCATACAACTCGTCTTTCGATTTGCCCGCGTTTATGAAGGCACTGCCATCTAGAATAAATATAGAACTTTTTCGAGCTCTTTGCTATACGCAAATCTTTTTAAAGTGTTTGGATTTCGTGATACTCTTTCAACCATTAATATCAATGCTTTCAACTCACAACCCATGACGTTTTCCACGATACCGTTCAAGAATACCAATTCCTTCGAAAACGAAAACGACTTCGTTTTCAAATTGCGTTTTCAACTCATCTCCCACGAACTCAAGAATTGGGGTCCAGTCCTTATACCGTCGTTATACCATGGTTATACCACCTATACCCAGGATGTACATGAATCCGGGTCTAGATATTTTACATCCTATATTGTTACTGCTAATACCATAGAATTTAATCAACTTGATAAAAATATTAAAATTTTAGCAAATAATTTTGTAATGGAACTTGAAAAAGTAATGAGATCACACACATAACAAAAACTTGTAGAAATACAGACAAACCTTACACACTCAAAAGGAATGAGATCTAAAAAAAGGGCCAAGCTCATCTACCCTTCCACATAAACGTACAGTGTCCCATAACAGCATCCTCGAAAAGCTTGGCAAAATAGAATTTGCATGTTATTACGTTTAAATTAATTAGAAAAAAAGAACTTGGATAAACTATTACGTTAAATTAATAATCGCAAATTCTATTTTGCCAAGCTTTTCGAGGATGCTGTTATGGGACACTGTACGTTTATGTGGAAGGGTAGATGAGCTTGGCCCTTTTTTTAGATCTCATTCCTTTTGAGTGTGTAAGGTTTGGCTGTATTTCTACAAGTTTTTGTTATGTGTGTTTATAGATACAGGCTCGGACCATGGAGTTTAAATCTCGGACAATTGCTCTGTTGTTAATAATGGCTTTGATACAATTTGTTAAATAGAAAATATGCGGTTGTAAATAATGACATATCTATTTGAAGTAAACTTTAACACATACATTGAAAATTGATTTGTTGTATATTCGTGTTATATTGTGCAATTTTGTTTAAGGCTATTGTACCGCCTCTGGCCGATAATTTGAAAGTCGAAGAAACATGTCTGAAAAGTTTGCTGAATGAAAGAAGGTCTTTAAAATAACATTGTACCGTTTGACAAAAAAATTCGTACACCAACTGTTATTTTCAGAAAACTATTTTAGCTATAGTCAAGTTGTAGCTAAAGGTGTTTAGAAACTATGTCCAGAAAACCGATTCTCAAAATTTAATTTTGAACTAGTCTTGTATATATCACACTTTTGTCCAAAAATCTAAATCTCATTTCCAAAAGTGAGGTTATGTCCGGCCCATAAAAATTCACAATTTTTTTTCTGTTATTTTAAAGGCCTTCTTTCATTCAGCAAACTTTTCAGACATGTTTCTTCGACTTTCAAATTATCGGCCAGAGGCGGTACAATAGCCTTAATTTAATGTATGATTTAAAATATATATATTTTTTAAACTTGTCGATTCACATTCTCGATTTGATGACGTCATCATGCAATAATTGGTTCACGAAGGGTCTCCTTCGAAATTGAGAACACCGATTTTATACTTGTTACTATAGAAAATGATTGGTTTAGAAAATGATCGAAATAAAACACTACAAAGATAAAACAGTGTACCTGAGAAGAAGCTGGAGTAGCTATGTAAAATGATATTCAATTTTTAACGAAACAATTTGAAACCATACAACCGGTTTGGGTAATTATAATATTATAATACAAATCATTGGAAATTTCAGGAATAACATTTTAAACTAAACTGGTTATGTTCAATTTAAATTAAAAAGTAACCTTGGTTTTAAGTTTAAAATATTTAATTCACAATTTATAATATCCAGATAAACACGTACTTAACTAACAAAAACACTTCAAAACTGCGTTAAATAACCAATTAAGTTATAAATAAAATGATTTAATAATGGTATGAAATATAATATTATGATTTCGTCAATATTATTATTACGTGTAGAAAGCTTATTTTAACACTAAAAAATTGAGTATATGATTGCTGGAACTAGGAAAATGCCAAAGGCGTTGTTAGACCTAGACGTGTGAGCGAGTCATGTGTTGAGTACCCGGTTATATTTTCATTTGTGTTCATTGATATGTAAAGTATAAATTATAGGTGTTTTAGTTTATTTGGTAAAGGGCGCGTCAACTGTAAGGCCATAATGCGCCACTCTACCTATGATAGGCTAGGGAGGAAAGACCCATGCTGACTTGATCCATCCTTAGGTAGGGGGAGGAAAGGGAATGTTACCGGGTACTCAACACGTCTTGCTCACTCGTCTATCAACGACTTTAGCGTTTTCCTTGTGTATAAATCGAAACTGTGTGTCTCTTGGCAATCAGAATAGTATTTTGACTGAGTGTTTGTTACAACATTCACGGTTCTATCTCAAAACCCCGAATGGTGTGGCTAATCCGTCAAGCTAAAGAAGCGCGAAGGCGAAAAAAACGCAACATTTTATAGAACTCAGAAGCAACTGCAATCTACATCCGTCTTCTAGGACTGCTTGGTGAGTAAATAAATAGTAAACTTCTGAATAAATATTAATATTTGTAAGTGTACAAAATATCTACAGTGTTTAACCCGAAAGTCTTTATGTAAACCCCCTTCCCCCAGACGCTCATCCTCCTACACCGACCATACCATTGATTATAAGGGTGGGGGAAGGGGGCAAGTCAATCACCTTCGCGTGGCGCCCGTGCTTAGTAAGTTACGCCACTGCAAGAATGCCGTTATTATTTCCAGGTAGATAGCACCCTTTGGTTCTGATGCTTGGATCGATATCCACCAGTAGAGCCAGCATATCACCCAACAACTTTACGTCAGCTTGTTACTAAAATGAATGATAATAGGAATCTCAAATAGATGAGAGCGTCCTGCAGCCCTCGGCACGTTAAAATTACTCTTAACAGAAATAATTATTTTAGTGGTTCTAATTCTGCACAAATTTCAAGTTTCATCACACAAGAAAATATAATATTTAATTTCTGGATTGTATTAAATATTAGCAATTCCACCTACGGGAGTGTTTCCCGACTATCCAAATCGAGAAATAAAAGTAATGTTTTCATTCCGCCCTTTTCACAATCATTTTACAAATATACCGAAGTATACGTGCAAAATTCAAAATCATTAAAATTTGATCTCAACAAGATTGGAGAAATCCTTTTCTTGCCTTGATGTTCCTAAACCCATCATTGTAGCGAACGTTTTTATAAAAATAATTTGTATGTATGTCTTGAATCTATATTTTCTTAGTTTTTATTTTCAGTATTTTATATTTGTAGTTAAGCGAGCGAAGCGAGCGTTTCCATTTGACTCTGCCGGAAAAGTTAGTCACTGGTTTTGTTTTTTTGTTTTTTTGTTTTTTTGTTTTTTTGTTTTTTTTGTTTGTTTGTTTGTATGTCTCGCCATAACGTTCGAACGGAGGCTCGGATCGAGTTGAAATTTTGACCATCCGCAAGCTTTGTTCCCGATTGAATGCCATTAGTTTTGTGGCAAAATCGTTCAAAAAGTTAAAAAGTTACATTAAAGTTAATCGAAAGTTTTTTTTTCAAACTAAACGGACACCAAATCTGAGGTGGCCAAATCATTTAGAATGTCCGTCCGGTCACGAATATGTTAATTTTATTTTGATCCGATAAGTAGTGTAGATGGAAATTACATTATAACAAAAGTAACGTTACCATGGCAACGAAAACTCGCACGAGGTTCGCACTATGCACTGCCACCTAGAACAGGCGCGTCGGAAGTCTATCTTTCCAGGGGGGCGAACTTTACCAGGAAAAGTGGGCCCTACATGCTTCCATACATAGTTACATATGGTTACATAATATGCAACTAATGTCCTTGAGTCAGTGGCGTATTCTGAAATATATTTCATGGGGGGGGGCTTGGACGAACAACGCAATGGAGGGGGTGTCCCCCATAATAGCGCCGCAGGCAATTTTTTTAAAAAATACGTATTTTTTAAGTGGTTTTTATGCTTTTTAGAAGCAGTTAAGGGGCTTTGCTGAACGAAAAAAAGAAAAGATATTAGACGAAGTAATTTTTTGCGTAAACCTAGATGATTTTATAAGAATATAACATTAAAGCTGGGATTTTGGGGGGGGGGGGGCGCAAGCCCACCCACCTCTCCGGATACGCGGCGCCACTGCCTTGAATATTGATAGCTTTGGTGGTGAAAAGTACCAAACACTTTGCGACGATCACTAGTTTTGTTTAAAAACTTAGTAGTACAGATATCACGCAGCTTCTTAGGAAAGAGTAACAGATGATCTCATTTGAGAATGATTCTCCCTTGATACACGTTATAGGGCACTAAAAGATCGTTGCTGCCAATGTTAGTACGTAGTATATATATACCAAGCTATATGCAACGGTTTCCTCTTTCTCTCGATTTGTGCTTGTTTGCGAGGGGGGGGGGGCAGTTTGTGCCAAGAGACATCCACCGTCTACGAATACATCCAAACACAAAAAATAATACAATATCTGACTGACATCTCTGAGATACTTCCCATCTTTTCAAGAAAGTGAGAAGCTAGTTACACTTCAATGTTTGTAATTATTGTATTTGACACCCACATAAAAGCGCCAATTTGTTTTTAATACGTATTTTTGATGTGATTTTTAATGTGTTTTTGAAGTAGTTAATTGGCTTTGCTGAACGAAAAAAAAGAAAAGATAATAGATGAATCAAACGAAAAACGCACTTATTTTGGTTAATTTGTCATTTTTCTAGGGGGGGGCGAGAAGATACTTTCGCCCCCCCTCTGTAAGCTCAGGGGGGGGCAAGCTACCCCCCTGCCCCCCCGGCTCCGACGCCGCTGACCTAGAAGTAATCAAAATACTATCGAGGAAGCAGTGTATTATTTGTTACGTTTTCCCAAAGAAATGATGTCAAGGTCCTCTAGATGGCAGTGGGTTTTATCCACAAATTCAAGGTTTACCCAAATAGGCCTACCTTGGCAATAATAAATAATATTGGAAAAACATGGCCCCGTGGACAGCGAACGTAGCAAATTTTACAATTTTAATAAATTGCAATGTGGGTCAGCTATAGCCACGTGTCGCTTATCAACGCGCCCAACAGAGCGTTTCCTAGTTTAGTTCTAAAATATGTGTTTCTGTTACATGTTCATGTCAGGACGGCAGGCGCGTAAAAAGTTCTGAAAGTTTGGGGGGGGGGGGGGAAGGGGTGATTAACTAGCTGATTTTGTGGGTGGAAAGCGGGCTCGCCGGGGCAAAGTCCCAGCCGCCGGAGGCCTTTAGGGCGAAACAAAATTCACAACACAACGGTAGTTATTTCGTCACTTTTTAATTGAAAAATGGCAACTCAAGGGATTACCGTTTGTTTTAATGGATACACACTGTTGTTTTCTAAATTTTTTTTTAAACTTTTATTAAACTCCAGAGAGTACAACACCAACTATGGCGTAACATAGCCAACATTACACCAATACAAATTACACAAATAGTTAAAATTTTACTTTTCAGCTAGGGACAATGACAGGATAAATGATTAATAAAATTACAAGTTTACAACAAAATTTAAAAACAACAAATTTAATAAATTAAACATTTCAGACTATATTTTACTTTTTGTACCTGATTCTAGACAAGACCCTTTGTGGCAAGATCAGTAATGGAAGGGAGTCCTAGCTGGACATGTAAAAACAGATACAGGTTGCAATCCCTAGAACAGTGGGAGCATTTGCAGTCTGTATATGATGAATGGAACTTTCTATCTAGACAAAACAAAATGGTGAAAACCGTGAGCTGCTACACGGGTTAGCACATGCCTGTTTTTGGCAAGAGGTTTTTTCCAATCATCATTTTGAACAGATCCATAGAAAAGAATTCAGGTCTAATTTCAAGGCGTTTTGTCATGCAGTTATCCCCAAAACAAAAACCAAAATCTTTTATAAAAGTATGTTATCACAATAATCGAGAGAGTTTTGGAAACTTAAATAGTACTCAAAAACTATGACTCTGGTAAACGATGTTTTAAAGTATCATCTGCGATCAAAAAACTCAAAAATGAACGTAAAGTTAAATGTTCTGCCCCCTGGGCCAAACTTGTTGGGGGGCATTGCCTCCCATGCCGCCCCCGGTTCTTACACCACTGTTCATGTCCAAGGGTTGTAGAATAAATAAAAACATAAATAAAGCACTCACAGCCATGTGGAATCGTTAATTGACATCCCAAGCATTATGCCATACTCCTTTAGTAGGCGGTGCTATAAACAAAGAAAATAAAGGGTTTGCTTTAAAAACAATTACGAATAAAATCACCATCAAAGTGCGTTCGAATAGGAAATATTTACTTTGAGGTACTCGAGCAATTCGAGAAAAGTCATGGAAGAAGCGACTGAAGTTTTGGAAGTTGTTACTAGAATGTCTGAACTCCAAAAAACGAAAGAAGAATTTGGGGAAATTCCCCTGATGAACTCGAGCACCAAAGGTGAAGACTTCACTTACAGACAATCTTGTCCCTTGTCTTGGGTCCAACGAGCAAGCTACATCGTCTACTGTCAAAGCCAAACACTTGTTAAAAGTGCTCAGTCGTTTCCACAAGGGTCATGTTCAATTAGCTTCTGGAATTACCGATGGGTTTCTCGGATATCACGTCAGTTCGCCTAGACCCCAAAGATCATTTCAAACGAGATGGGGTTCATGTATGATAGCGTTCTGGGTACAACATATTGCGACTCGTTCATTCTGGAAATGGTTCGTGCTGATTTAAAACAGGTCGAGGCAGAATCAGGTCTCAAGAGGTGTCTATCTTTAGATGACCTTGACATGATAGCTGAAAGGAACGTTAAACTAGACAGGAAGACACTCTTAATGTTGGGTATTTAGGATGAGAGACAACGCACGAACCTTCGGTCAGTATGTGATGGATTTCACTTCTCCAACAAAAGAAGTGCGAGCTCTTGCGTTGCACCACCATTTTGCAAGACGACCGCGTGGTTCGCAAGATGGCCGATCTCAATGACGTGGATGAATGCAGCGAGCAGGAGTCGGTGAGTTGCCCACCCGTTTTAGCTTGGCCGAGCCACCGACGACGGTGGACCTATACTACGCGATGGAGTACGCCCAAGGGACTCTTTAGTCGATGTCGTCTGGACGAGGTTTGGGACAAACTCGACTTTGTCCAAGGAGATGGTTGGGTCAGCTCATAGACGAGGAATATGTCTTGGTGAGAAAGTATTTTAAAAAATTTGTTTGAAGCATAAACCCGCATTTGTGGATGCTGAGGGTTCATATCAAAACCTGACGGATGTGAGATTGTATTGTCCGGAACACCGGTCAGTTGAAAAACGAGGAGCAACTCCATTACGGGTTGTCTCTTGGAAGGTCTTAACAACTGTTGGTTGATGGACGTCCAGTGTTTAATGAAAATCTTGATGGGCCTAAGCAAAATCTGAAGAATTGCAGGGAAGTGCTACATGTTCGTAATAATTGCCCGAGATAATTCCTACCATAATTTCAAGTACACAGCAACTGAAGTTAAATGTGGAAATTATAAGTGTGGTTATAATTGCGATAAGTGTAGGCTACACAGCGAAAGTTTTAAGCGTGTGAGAAAGTGACAACAATGCAGAAGGATAAAGAAAACAGGATTGGATCAAGTCCAACAAACAAAATGTCGCCTAAGAGTAAAAACAGAGTGCCATCGACTATAAGAAATTTCATATAGTTCTTTAGAAAATCGCAATGGAGAGAAAGAGGAAAGCTATGAAAGTAGGAAGTTCGAGCATGAAGGTTGGTTCGTGGATTCAAGAAGTCGGGAGCGGAAGGGTTGAGAGTGGTCTCTAGGCACGCGCGTAACGAGGTGACGGGAGAAATCGCGAATCTCGATGAGGAAGGAGTTGAGGAAGTCGACATTTCTTCGAGGAGGAGACAAGAGAGGATCGCCGGGAAACCAGTACGTCTCGACTTCTTCAGGTGATAGCAAAGAGGTTTCCTCGGGAGACGGGCCGAGGAGCAAGCGTCGGAAGGCTCGACTGCCAGTAGCAGCTCAAGGACCTTGGTCTACATAGAGAATACCCTCGCCCAGAGCCGAGCGAAGTTAGTAAACAAATACATAATGATATTGACGGGTCCATAGTCACATCAGGCCTATCTGTTTTTCAGTAGGAGATTTCCAACAAACTATGTTGACGTCACCGCCATCGACACGCGAATAATGGTCAACCAGATATTGGGTTAATTTGGTTTAAGGGTGTGCAAAATGTTTGGGTTCTTGTAACGCGCCACTCCGCCTATAAGAGATGTGGGAAGGAAAGTCCCATGCTGGTCATAAGAGGATGAAAGTGGGATTTCAGTCGTGGTCCTCGTTCTTATCATCATTCGTGTGCACTGTCATTTGTGTCGCGGGAGGTCATCAAGGAGAGGAAGAGTCCCAGGACGACAGAGCTCACCCCCCCCCCCCCTTTTCCCCCCCCCCCTTCCCCCCTTCCCCTCCCCTTCCCCCCCCTCCCCCCCCCCCCCTTCTCCCCCCCCCCTCCCCCCCCTCCCCCCCCACAGATTCTCCTCCCCACCACTTTAGTTCGGAAGTAACAGGGCTATACTCTCCTACTACTAGTGATGTTTGCGAGATGACTTTTTATTTCCTCGCCTTTTACAAGTAATAGGAGCCATGCTCAGGGGCCAATTCAAACCCCGGGCCAGACGGGGGAACCAGCATCTTAATTGTAAATAAGGGACCGCTGGTGGCAAGACTTCATGCAGACTGCGCCAGCAGCGACCAAAGGCTCAGTTTCGGAACAACTTTCTAACATTGGTTATGATTCGTTGCTAGTAGGCCGAAAGTCGTGTAGGTATTTGTACCGTACTCGAATTTTGATATGCATGTAATTTTTTTTTGGGGGGGTGGGGGGGGGGGGGGGGGTGGGGGGGCTCTGGGGGGGGGAGTCAGTTTAAACAAGTCTGTCTTGAACTGAGAGGTTTGGACCCTAGCTTCTACATTGGAAGCAGGGCTCTTACAAAGCAGAAGTCCAGCGGTATTATTTCCCACTGTAGCAGAAGTTTTTAAAACTTCTGATTTGGGACTTAAGCCACAGTTCTTGTTTAGGAATTAGTAAACGGGACTTTAGAGCCGTCCTAGCCACGAGGTACATAATGAATTCAAAGTTGTTCTGAATTGGCCTTGTTGATTCTGGTTTGACCGAGAGTGTTCGCACTGACGTCCATACTACTGATTGCTATATTTCTATTAAAATATCGATCCTTTGGTTGGTATCGCTCACTCGTCGATTGCGTCTTTGGGGCCTACAGGGTTGGCTTGGTCGCTTTGGTTTAATGTCCCCCCACTGGAAAAACAGTTACCTATATGACTGAGTGGTTGGTAGACTCTAATACGAATTTAGTTTATTATTCATTCATTCATTCATTCATTCATTCAGTCATTCATTCATTCATTTATTATTTAAATAAATTTCATTCATTTCTTTCTTTATCATTCATCTATTCATTCATTCATTAATCATTATTATGTATTCATTCATCTTTATGTCTTTCTTTCTTTATTCATTCATTCATTCATTCATTCATTATTTATTTATTCTATTTATTTATTATTTATTTATTATTTTGGGCATATTCATTTATTATTCATTTATTTATTTATTTATTTTAGTTGTTACAATGTTACGGAAATGAGCAGAAGTTCATCATGTATTTTGTCCAGTGCTCTCGGCGACGTGGCAGGAGAAGACTGAAGAAAAGTGTGCGAAAAATAGTAAAAAATCACGAATCCACGCGGATTCATCATACTTTCTTCTTTCTTCCTTTCTTTCTTTCTTTCTTTCTTTCGTTCTTTATTCATTCATCATTTATTATTTACTTATTTATTTATTTATTTATTTATGCTTTGTTTAGGGCCTAGGTTTAGTTGTGGACAATGTTACGGAAATTGAGCAGAAGTTGATCATGGATTTTTTCCAGTGCTCTCGGCGCGGCAGGAGATAGCTGAAGAAGGGTGATGCGAAATAGTAAAATCACCAACACGCGGGACTACTTCGGTTGCTGGTCAAAGACGCTAACAAACGCTCTGAGCGGTGGAGAAACGTCAGCAGTTCAGCCGACCAATGAGCTTGGACGACGACGACGTTTCCTGTGAGTTGGCCCTTTGTTATTTAACTGTTTTGCTTATAAAAGCCACAAAATCTAAAAACAAAACATAAAACGGTTACAACTATTTAATGTATGTTAATATAGGCCAAGGTCTATCTGATGATAATGCAATATGAAATAATCTAATGGGATACATACAAATTAAGAGAATTAGGCTTGTAAAATAACATGGTAACTTAACCTTTTCCGTACGGTGATGGTTGTACTGCAATAAGAATAAAATCGTAGAACGCAAACATATGAAAGTTACATTTCAACCACCTCAGTTACATAGGACAAAGGTGAAGTTAAGCTATAATAAAAAATTCAGTCAGCAAAATCGCATTCTTTTTGCACAAACGGCACCCAAAATCGTACATGCACCTAGCAATTGTGTTAAGTACGGTAACATTGTCTGGGGAAGACTATGACCATCACTCAATTTTATAACTAATTTTTCTCATCTCGTAGACTGCAAAACGTAATAATCTGTTGGTGGAACTTCAAACGGAAACCGTTAAAACAATATTAATATCTCCATGATTGTTTTTTTTTAGACAACTGGACAATTTTTCGATATTCTTCCGTGAGAATCGGTGCAGCAATTACTCGAAGCAGATGAAACCGGTCACCTCTCTATGACGGAGCAGATTAATGAAGGCGATCGACATAAAATAAATGACTGCAAGATGACTTGCCTGGGCATTATGCAGGGCTAATAACAGGTAAACATACTTTGTCACTAAGAAATAATTATTTACAGTAACCGGTTAAGTCGCGCAAACCTAATTAAAATCTGAGGTATGTATTTGGTTTCCTGCATCAAATGCTGCTTATTAATATTTTAACATGTTGTTTTTGTCTCTGGTTCCTGATGTGCCCGCCTCCAAGGGTGAGCTCGCCTGAGAGAGCGCAGAACTTCTCCCAGTGTGGACGTCAAATTGCGAGGAGGAGGAGCAGGCAGGTCTGGCTCGTCCTCGACATCATCTGGTCGTGTTTGTTGTTTCAGCCCCGCCTCCAAGGGTGGAGCATCGCCTGACGAGAGCGCAGACTCCTCCCAGTGTGACGTCAAGTGTGAGGAGAAAGTGGAGATGATGGAGAAGAAGAGACCAGCGGTTGGCTCGGTCAACATCATCTTGGTCGACGGCTCAAGAGGAAGATGTATTTCCGAGTCTTCGGAGGTTGGGACTTTGTTCAGTAATGCAGAATATCAAGGTAATATGCTATTTATGATGGTCACCAATTCCTCACATACAACTTCCGCAGCTCATTTTGCTTTTTAGAAAGGAATACATGGTGCGGCACTATTGTTCAAATACATTTTGTTCGTCAAACGGGAACTTAATTACTCCTTACAGCATGGTGCTTACTTTAACTGTAGCATTACTTAGGTGTTGGTTTTGTTCTGTTGTCTTAAAAGTGATGGCTTGAGCATTAGCGCAACGATTTCTGATTAGAAGGTCCCGGGTCAATCCCGTGAGTCGAGATCTCTCGGCAATCCTGATTGAAGGTTTTTTAGGTTTTCCTCAGTCGTTAATGCGAAAAAGGGATTGAGTCCTCTACAGCACTGGGACATCCCTCTTCTCAATAATTGTCCTATCCGCAACATACTATAGTTAGGGGACACCTTATTGGGAATGAAACTGCTCTGGGCAAAGCTTCCCCATGAAAATATATTTTGATATCGTCGTTTTTTGAGCGAGCCCCCCGAAGCGAGCGTCTCACTGATCTTATGGCTCGAATGTCTGTTTTTTTTTTTTTTTCGTTACGTTCAAAGGTCGCACCGTTTTCTGACAAAACTGAAATTTTGCACAATGTTACAACCACCCTAGGGGGTGCTGATATTTTTGTGGCCCAAAATTTCAAAAAGTTAAAAAGTTACATTAAAGTTAATTTAAAGTTTTTTTTTTTTAAACTTAACGGAGACAAAATTGAGGTGGCCAAATATTTAGAATGTCCGTCCCCATTACGAATATGTTATTTTTTTTTTGATCCGATAAGATGTGTGTAAATTAATTTTAACAAAAAAAAACCCGTTACCATGGCAAGGGCACGGGGTTTAGGTCACTATGATGCCACCTAGGGAAATAATCAAAACATACGAGGAAAAACAGTGTTTTATTTTTTAACCAAAGAGTTTTAAAAAGGGAAAAGATGTCAAGGTCTTCTAGTCGGTGGATTTTTATCCATTCCTCCTTTTTTCAAATTTTCAGCAAATGGGTAAGACCTTTAAAGACTTATTTGGTAGTAACATTTTGGGGAATGTCTTTTCGGGGGCGTTTGCACGTACGGGGCTCGCCCCCAAAAAAACGCGTCCAAAATGAGCGTTTTCCTAGTAAAGTCGATGGAGCAGAAAAAATCTTTAGGCATTCGTTTCTGTGGCCTTTTGTTTGGGTACAAAAAAAAAAAAAGGTAGTTATTTTCAATAGAGAATAAAAGTTTTAAAAAAATTAAAATTTTTTATTTTTGGAAGTCTCTTAAATTCTTTGTTTTGAATAAATACAGTACCTTACATACAAAATTTTTGTTTTGCCAGGAGATGATTTTTTATTAAACCTGGAAACTCCATTTGGAAAAAACATATGGAGAACTCCAGGGCTCTTTGCAACATGCAGACTTTTCCCCAAACGACTTCCCTACTTCCCAAAACCGAAAAACTAGACACGCTCAACGCCGAAGGGTTTTACCCAAGAACCGCACCTCAGGAATGTGGTGGGGGCGGCGGGGCGACGAGACGGGAAGGCACCAAGTCGGGAGTAAAGTCACGGATACGCAAAGGCCGCGCCGATATGCGGGGAAGACCGTGTCGCTGAAAAAGGTGGTGTGGTAAAGGGGACGAAAAAGGGGGGGCGGGCGCCCCTTGTCAATAGCAGGGTTAACAGCAACGATGAGTCCCTGGGGGGTGCCACTGAGGAGGGGGAAACGTTCAGGACGACACTCGCTTTTTACTGTGATTCTACCTCAGGTACCAGTTTAATTCTTGAGAACCATACTAATGGCAAATTTATCATTTAAAATTTTTTTTGTGTTAATTTAATTACCTATATCAAAAATAAACGTTTTTTTGGTTTGGATGTTGTTATTGTTTAAGTGGGGTTTTTTATAAGTTTATAATAGTACTTAGGAAATAAATAAAATAAGGCACACTTTTTGGTAGATTTTTGGGAAGGTGACATTGAGAAAAGACCAGTTCCAAAATTAAACATTAAGAGCTTTTTTTATAATGTAATTTTAAATAACCACTACATTTCAATAGCTTTAGAGAATTTGGTCTTGAAATTGATTTTTCCCCTTTTTCCCTTTGGGCGCCCAAGTTACTTGGGGTTTAATTCCTGCAGCAAACAAGTATTATCAATCCCCAAATTTTCCTTTTTTTGGAAAAATATAAACACTCTCAAAATCCATGCTATAATATAAAAGTCCCGGGTTTTTACAATAAATTTTAAAAAAATGGTGCAAACAGCTTTCAAGAAGTCAGCTCCATTTCCAAACAGGCCATGTCAGTTCAAAACCCTTAAAATATGTTTTTTAAATTGTTATTTAAATTTTACAAGGAAAAAAATGGAAATTGACGCTCTGTTTTTTTTGGGAAAAATTAAAAGCTAGGGAACCCCGTAAAAGCGGTCTAAGGGGTTGCCGCGGTCACTTTTGGCGCTTTAAAGTAGTTGAAATAGTAGTAGTAGTGTAAGTAGTTTAGTAGTAGTAGTAGTAGTAGTAGTTAGTAGTAGTAGTATAGTATTGTAGTATTTGTAGTAGTAGTAGTAGTGTGTATAGGGAGTAGATAGTAGTGTAGTAGTATAGTAGTAGTAAGAGTAGTAGTAGTAGTAGTAGTAGTTAGTAGTAGTATTATTAGTAGTAGTATAGTAGTAGTAGTAGGATAGTAGTGTAGTAGTAGTCGTGTAGTCGTAGGTAGTAGTGGTAGTAGTAGAGTAGTAGTGGAGCAGCACAGCAGCAGCAGCCAGCAGAGCAAGGCAGCAGCAGCAGCAGCCAGCAGCAGCAGCAGGGAAGATAGTAGTAGTAAGTAGTAGTAGTAGAAGTAGTAGTAGTAGTAGTAGTAGTAGTAGTAGTAGAGTAATAGGCAGTAGTAGTTTAGAAGTAGTAGTAGTCAGTAGTAGTAGTAGTAGTAGTAGTTAGTAGTAGTAGTAGTAGTAGTTTTTTTTTTTCTTTTGAATGTTCTTACCTTTGGAAAAAAAACCCTACAAAAAATTACAGCAATTTCAGACTCCGCAACAAAAAAAACTACTTACGTAGCTTGTCTGCAGGTCTCTTGACAACAAAAACATAGTATAAACAAATCTCTGACTCTCATTTTGTCGTGTACAATAAATCAGATAACAAAAAATGAAAAACATTTCTAAAACTAACGAGTAACACAATAGTATACAATTATAAGAAAAATTATACTACCATTATAAACCACCCCACCAAGATTACCATAACTTCAAAAACAAAAACACAAAGGACAAAAATCATAGACAATAATATTCATTCCCTTTTTATTATCCATCTTTTAGTTTCCCTCTACCTCATCATAGATTTTAATGATTTTAAATTGTCAGGTAAAGGTTTTAAGAATTTAGGACAATAAGTTTTCGTTCATGATTCTCCATAAGTGTTGTATCTGGTTGCCGGTATACAAAATCTAATCTCATTCTTGTATCGTATGTATGTGCGCAAAGATAAGTAATCATTTGTCAAAATTAGTTATTCGTAGTATCATATATTCATGTAGGTTCATTACAAACATTTAAACCTACATACATTTATGTCATACTTAATGAGGGGATACAGATCTTAAAATACGTTTCCTGAATGTTACACAATATCTTGAATATGTACCGGATGTAGCACCCCCATGCTAGTAAGCCATACCTAATTATAGACTCTACAAGAGCGTGATAGACAACCTTTTAAAACACCCCCCTTGAATATTGCTTTAGAGTTATACTATACAAGCTGATCTAGCCGACTACATAATTTCTCAATATGAAAAATCCATTGCAAATGTGATCTAATTATGACCACCTAAATACGTAAATTCTGTTACGTTTTTAGGTATCTTTTAACACTACAATTATCATATGAACAAGTAAGCCCGTTCTATGATTTGCATGCAAACAGGCGTTTCATGAAACACATTTCTATTTATGATGGGACATAAAGGGAGTAGTGTGTATTATAGATCACTTTGGTTTTCTTAAAATTAATTGTTAGACCATTATCGTGAGCCCATCTCAAAAAATTTATTAAAATCACGCTGCAATAGCTTTTTAGCAATTTCTAGATTTTTGTGAACTATCACCTAGCGCTGTATCGTCAGGTACAAAAACATGCCAAAGCAATTCTTTACTTCCTTTAAACATGTCATTTAACATAAATGAGGTAAAGCAAAGGGCCCAGAATAGATCCGTGGAACTCCTGACGTGATTTCAACATTTTTGCTTAGAACATTATGACCACTTTAACAGCATGCATCTGTTTGAAAAGATAATCTTGAAACCAGTCTAATGATGGCCCCGATATTCCCACTATATTACAGCATGCAATAATCGTTTGTTGCAACAACGGTGTCGAGAACTTGCTGAAATCTATTAAAATGGTTTAAACATAAGGTGTTGTTTTAACAGAACCCCTTTTAAATATCTGCGAAAGTCGTCAAGCAGTTTCCCGTACGTTTCCCTTTTTTGTACCACAATGTTTTGTATCAATTAGTTTAAATCCATTTACGGTATTTTAATTAGCAAAATCCTGCCACGTACCGTTCATTATTTCTCTATTGACGGCCAAAATAGACAATAGGTCCTAAGTTAGAGAAACTTTGTGATCGCCCATTTTTGTAAACAGTATAACCAATCGAGCGGCTTAATGGGAGTGACGGGACCACAAACCACGAGGAGGAAGACAGGTGCAAAGAGATGGGCAATTACAGGCTAATACTTCCAGCAATTAAATTGCAAGAAAGGGTCTTTCATTCGAAACCATCTGCACCGGGACTCCCCTTTTTTTTTGCAATCAAACTCCTTTATTATACTAATTCTTTTTTCCACGTTCTCTTTGATCGAACTTGCTCTGTTCAAAAATAAAGAGGATTTGTTAGCTCGACCACTCCCGTGAATCACATGTTTTATAGAACAATCTGCTTAATACTACGTAACCTCATTAAAAACAGTTAGTAGTAGTAGTAGTAGTAGTAGTAGTAGTAGTAGTTAGTAGTTAGTAGTAGTAGTAGTAGTAGTTAGAGTAGTAGTAGTAGTAGTAGTAGTAGTAGTAGTAAGTAGTAGTAGTAGTAGTAGTAGTAGTAGTAGTAGTAGTAGTAGAAATCTTTATTTAGCATTTTGCTATTTTTACATACACATAATACACATACACAAGCATATAATTTTACAATTTACTTTTACATATTCAAGAAATTCAGATCTACCGTTTCGTGGCTGACAAAAAGTATTTCAATGTTACTGGAATAATTTTAGCTATGAAATATATTGAAATTTTGCGTCGTACAAATATTTAAATCAGTGAAGGTGATGAAAAATACGTGATTTCTTCTTATCCGCCTATCGTAGCCATGTTAAAACTGCATTATTTGCCTCGGCCCAAAGTTAGTAGATACTGCGCCGCCTAAAGCCTCCTGAGACTCGTTTAAAGTCTTTCGTCGTTCCCAAAATTCCAGTTTATCATTTTAAACCTGACGTCTTATTCCTCAACAATAGAGGGATCTCTGGTTTCCGAGCCTGGCCGTGCCATCACAAATGTCTTAAGGCAGATGATTGTTGGTGAGGCTAACACTCTCCATGTCGTCGTCTTCGCTCGGTGCGTTTGTTTAGCGCTGCGTGGCGCCACCTATCAATCGTCCTCAGCGCAAGGCGCAATGCTCACGCTCGCTCCGACCCGCGAAAATCGGGCGGCTCGGGGTGGAACCTTTGCGGACGCTGAGCGTCTCCAAGATGGTGGGCAGTCCACTGTTGTTGCTGCCGCGAGGCAAGGTCATGCTCTGACGACCTGCTGGAATTAACACAACATGGTATTGTGGAAATAAGATCTTTCAATATGGCACCATAATTACCAAAAAACGAATGATAGTGGAATTGGGTTTATCAAAAATTCAACTCAAAACCATCTCAACTCTTGACCTAAAATTTTAGAAGACTTCTCCTGAAGCTAGAGGTGAACTCTGAGACCCAGTTAGTTAAACCCAAGGTACAAGTTAAAAACATCCGAAAAAAAGGAAATTTCTACAATGGTAACATCAAAAC